>PVIU01020674.1:0-33427 GCA_004026605.1 Ondatra zibethicus | reverse complement strand
TGTGTGTGTGTGTGTGTGTGTGTGTGTGTGTGTGTGAGTGCATTGTTTTGAGCAAATGGTCTTCCTAAGTAGCTCAGGCTGTCCTCCAACTTGAGATTCTACTGCCACAACTTTCTTAGTGTTTGTATCTCAAGTTTATATCATTGTCTTCCCTTTCTGGGGACACTTTTGATCCAGTCTCTTCTCTTGCTGGAGATGTACTCAAGTTGTCTGCCCTTTTGTATTGGTTCAGTAGTTTATGTCAGTCTAGGAATTTTTCCTTTTCTTATGAGTTGTTCAATTATTGTAATAAAATAGCTAATGATATTCCTTTATATATTCCATTTTATTTTTTAAATTTCTGACTCTAGAAATGTGACTTTTCATTTTGGTTTCTCTTGGTAAAGTCATCTTAAAGTTTTATCAATTTTGTTAAACTTCCCAAGAAACAAACTGCTAGTTTTATTCAATGCCTCATTAGTGTCCATTCTAATCACTGTGTCCTTTTCTCCTGCCCTCTTTAGATTTGGTTCCCTAAGCCTCCATTAATTCACTATTGTGTCTTTTTTTACTTCATTTTCAAACCGTATTCCCTTTGAAATTACTAAAATGCTTCTGCTGAAAGTCTCCATTCTTGTTACCATGGACACCTTATGCATCCCCTCTGCAGACCTCTTCACTGAGTTTCAAATTGCTTGCTATTAAGAATGGATGCTTATTATCTTTATCTGAGAAATTCACTGTCACATAGCTTTTAACATCGTCTCCATTTCTTCTCTTCCCACAAAGTTTGGCCCAGAATGTAACAGAATCATTCCAGGGCTGTGAGTTGAAGGTGCTATTTAGCTCTTCCTTATTCCTACACTCCACCATGAAAAGTCACAGCACTGTTACCCAATGGCAAGCTGGTTTTGTCACATATTCAAGGAGAAGTCACTCTGGACAAACATTTTTGGTCTCTGTGGTTACTTTAAGATGTCGCTGTTTTTTGGGGTGACCCTTATCCTGATCTTTTGAATAATCATTATACATTTGTTTGACCGGTTTCTTCTCTCTATACTTTCAAATATGCTTTCAAAAGTCTTTTTAAAAAATAATACGGCCTCTCTTTTACTTTTGGAGAAAATCAGTGATTAACTCATAAATCCAGCTGTCAACACCTGTCCCTAGTATGTTTTTCTAGTACATTCTTGTGCAAGAAGGAATTTCAACATATAGGAGTGTACTCTTGTTCCTTCAGAAAAATTCAAACTAAATAGAAGTTTGTACTAATGTATTTTCTTGCCCCTTTTGATTACATGTCAATCTCATAGCCTTGCACTTTTACTTTTTGACCAAAATTTGTGTCGGTACTATATAGGAGGTTGTCTTCAAATAGAAAAAAAATAACATGCATAGGTAAGTGATGGGAGGAAAAATAAATGATTCTCTTTCCTTTTCAACAAGTAATGTTATTCTTTGTTGTGCTAAGTAACATTTACTACAGGTAAAATGCTACTATTGGGGATTGTTCAGTATCATTTCCAAGTCTACATAGGTGGTCTATTTTAATACTGTTTAGTTTCTTATTTTCATATAGTCATTTCCTGTAAGAATTACTCCATACACGAAGACACTCTCTACCACACACCTGTATCTATCTACTGTATTTCTACAGTAGAAATCTCTGATCCTATGTTTTTACCATCTCCTGCAGATAAGCATTATACTGTGCTGAGCTAGATTCTCTAGTACTCGTTGGATCCACTACAAAGTGGAAAGCTCAGTCCAATAAATCTTATCATAGCATTCTTAACATATGTTTTAATTGTCACTTATCTCCTAGAAATCTCCTTCTCTTTCACACACATACACACACACCTAGATTTTCACACACACACACACACACACACACACACACACACAAACATGCCTAGATTTTCAAACAATTAAAATAAAAAATAAAACAAAACAAAAGTAAAGTCAATGTTATAAGAAAAATACTTCCCCATGTTTCTCTTCTAGCTTAAAAATATTTCTTTATATCTGTTAACTCAGTACATGCAGAAGTTTTTATCTATGGTAACCTCTGGCTGGGATAACACAAACCTTAATAAAGCGAAATTCTCTCTTCTCACAGACCAGTTGGATATATTCTGAAGTCAATAGGAAAAAAAATCAGTTGGTAGGAGGAGGTTGGGGAGAGAGCACTGATTGCTAATTTCTTCTTGGGCAAACTGAGCTTTCAGCCTGGCTGAATATTGCAGAGATACCAAACAGAATGTTAGAAAATCAGCTTAGCTGTACTTCCAGAATTTTATGTTTAAACAAAAATACTAAAGTCACATTTTTAGACATCTGTAGTGTTCATCAGAGTAGAAAGCTTTACTTAGACAACTTTTCTGGGTGTATTAGAGATAAAATGTGAAAATAATAAACAAATGGATTTAGTATTACATTCCTGTTTAGTGCATTACACTTGGTTCAGTCTTTGACCCTTAAAGTAGGAACTTTGGAAGTAGAACTAAATGTAGTTCTAAACTACGTTTTTCTGTCTTCATATTGTGTGCCATAATAAAATATGGATTTATAGCTATCTAATTATGACATCAGAGAGGTACTCCATTTTGCAGTCTATTTCCAGCAGCAACATTTAGTGTCTCCATCCTTTTTCTTATCCGAACATCTCCTCTGAGCTCTAGAGTTCAGCTACCTTTCCAGGAAGTTGAAATGTGAAGGCTGACTGACCATCGATGGATAAAAGAGAAGGATGTTCAACCCTCTTTGAAAATTAAGGAAACCTTTTTTTTCTAGTGACACTAATAAAGTCAATAAAATTGGATAATCTAACTGTCTCTCCCTAAAGAAATGATCTTACTACCCTTTTTACACATCTACCATTACCTAGGTAATTTAGGCAAAAAGCATCTGCTTTTACATGAATTGCCTTGGATTGTCATGAGGTTGTTTTCAGCCAGAATTGTCTAGATTGATACAGTGTGGGTTCATGAAAGCAAAGCAGGCTACCTTCAAATAGATGTGAGAGTGGAATTTTATGCATTAGATGCATGCCATTTATCACTACTGCCTTTGATGTTTGCAAAGAATACCTTTTGTGGAGAGCACAGAAGACATGGTACATAGAAGCACTTAGGGATCTTTACACCCAAGTCTAAATGACAATAATGGGATGCAGGTTACTCTACAAAGCTTTGATGAAGTGTATGCCTCAGACAAAATATTGTAGTGATCCTACTGTCAACTACTGTGTGGTTGCTTTCTGGAAACATATTGGGTATCTTTTCAAAAGATACTATATAAAATGTTAGCATTTTATGGA
Source organism: Ondatra zibethicus (assembly GCA_004026605.1). Classification (NCBI taxonomy): domain Eukaryota; kingdom Metazoa; phylum Chordata; class Mammalia; order Rodentia; family Cricetidae; genus Ondatra; species Ondatra zibethicus. The sequence goes on along the minus strand of PVIU01020674.1, from coordinate 30,129 downwards.
AACTAAGCACAAAATTTACTTACCAAGAGGATTAAAAATAATATAATCAAATGGTCCATACTACTCTAGTCTATACCATCTTGATGCAGGGAACCTTTAAGTAAGTGGTTAGGTAACTATGAAAAGTCCCATATTGAGGCCAAGGGCCATGATATGCTGCACCTAGTTGAATAAAAGCCATGGAGGAGTTTGGAATACTTTGAAAATTTCAATACATAAACCAGGAATGCCTTTTCTGAACAACATATAAAAAAAGGAATTCACAAGTCTTCTCTATGGATTCTGAGCCCTCTGACCTTGAATTTTTTTTTTAGTAAAACTTGGGTGTTCCATCTTAGGAATTTACTTACAAGGGAAAGGTGAGCAAAATCTTTCTGATTTTCTTGTGTTGGCTATAGCAATGTCCCTGTAGCTCTTCAATACTTGCCAGAATTAGTCTAGAAACCACACAAAATATTAATGAATGACTTATTTTATCAACTTTTTCCATGACAAGTTGTCTTTATAACACGACAGTCTGAACTCAAGAACAATTTCTATTTTCCTTATGTGTTAATATTACTAATAATCCTATACTTGATAAACCATACTTTGTGAAATACAGTTTTCAAATGCAGAAACACAGCCAAATAATGCTGGACAAAGAATGTTATGTTCAGTCAGATAATGAATTTGAAATGATCCCAGCAACATATACAATTGGTTGGCACTAAAAACAGAATCAATATTGAAAGTAGAGGTCAAATCTAGCCCTGAAGAGGATTTCTGCAAGTAGTTTTTTTTTGTTGTTGTTGTTGTTGATTTTGTTTTTGTTTTAGCAAAAGACAATTTGTGACATGGAGAATGACATTTTAAAGATAAGCTAATGGTTGAGTCAAGTTTGAAAATATTTTTAAAAATTATCTGTCCATTTGATCCTAGAGATACTAAGACTATTTAAAGCAAGAAAGAGTCAATCTGTCACTGTAGTCACATGGTCTAATGAACCCGAACACATTAAATAAGTGTTCTGAAGTCCTGTTGAATTGGAAGTTTGACTATGAAGAGATGAGAAAAATCTTATGGACAACAGTTTTAAGAGCAAGCTTTTGAAAAGGCAGGAATAATAGATATGGCCTACCTAGGTGAGGGAAGGTGACCAAGTTGGTAAAAAGAGAATGCTTCTTTAGAATGATATAAAGGGCTTAGTTTTACTTGAATATTATTTTCCCTACTATTATACTATATTATGGTTTATATATATATATTTTTTATAACTTCCCTGGGACACAGGGTACTCAGATACTTTGTCAAATATTATGCGGGGTACATCAATGATGTTGTTTTTCAGATGAAGTTAGCTTTTTTTCTCTTTTCTTTACTTTTTGAGGCAAAGTTTCACTATATAGCCCAGGCTGACCATGAACTCATAATCCTCCTACTTCAACTTCCTGCGTGCTGAGATTTATAGATGTATACCACCACAGCCAATTGAGATTAGCATTTGGTTGATAAACTAAGTGAGTAGGTCATCTCCCTACTCACTTCAATGTAGATTGACTTTGTGCATTCAGTTAAAGTCCAGAACAAAGCAAGATGCTTAGCCTTCTGCTCCTGCCTGTCTGTCTTTTTTTTCCAATTTAACAAATATTTTTATAACCACATAGACTAAAAATTGTACGTTTTTTCAACCTTACAACAATTCTATATTTATTATAAACAGATTTTTTATGCAATTTTTCTGATTATTCTTTCTCCTCCCCCAACTTCTCCCAGTTCCTCTCCTCTTCCCCACCCATCTGGACCCACACTCTTCCTGAGAAGTGGGCACATGTCTCCATCCATAACCCAGAGATGATCTCCAATTGATAACCAATTGTAAATGAAAAATTAGTTGTCTCCAACGGATCCTCACTAGTGAAACAAGTCACTCTTAAGGGTAGTCCTCATGCCCAGCAGTAAACAGCCAAAAGAAAACAAACTCAATGGCATCTTTTGAGGTTCTTTGTCTCATAATGTTGTGTCATGGCATTTTTAAAGCCTTACATGTTATTTATGTTCTTATGGGATTCCTGTGTGTGTGAATGAATGTTTTTGCATCTATATGTGTTTCTTATTCTTTTTTGACTTGTTTTCTTCAGTTATTTTGTTTGTCTATTTTGTTTTTGTCCTATTCTGATTGTTTTTATTTTTTTATTTCTTTTTCTTAAGTGCCTGTCTGTCTTTATGGTGTCAACTTGTTGGCTTTTGGTCTCAAACTGAAAAATCACGTCTCTTGGTTCTCCAGTGTACAAACCTTCAGGTAGAATCTACACTATCTTTTCTCCTGGATCTCCAGATCGCTGACTATACTATAGGTAGTGTGTGTATGTGTGTGTGTGTGTGTACATTCACATTCATGCATGCATGTATGTCCCCTCAGTTCATTGAAAGGGGTACCCTTTTCTAAATTTGTACATTCTCTTTAATCTCACTTTCTCTGATGTCTCCAATCTTTCTCTCTCCATTGGCATATTTCCACGTGATTGAAATCATATGCAGAGCTTTTCTGTCTCATCAAAGCCATTGCTTAAATCTTCCTTCCGACACAGCATCCCCAGAAGCTCCCATCTCGGCTACAACTCTTTTTTCATCACTAATTTCCACAGGAACTGATGGGCATCTCTGCTTTCAATGCCTTGCTGCTCACTCTGTTTATTTACCCTGCAGTCAGGCTTCTGTCTCTACCAAATGAAAATGGTTTCTTGGGATTTTTATTTTCTTTCTGAATTGCCAGTTTACCAACATATGGGTCCTGGGACACAGTTCAGGCTATAATAAAACAAGAGTTAGACAGGAAGTTGACTATGCGGCAAACAATTCTCTTGAGAAGACTGTGCAGCAAGGACAGAAAGAAGTAATGAAATCTAGTGTAGAGAATCAAGGTAGATGGAAATGTATTGTTTACCTTGAGCAAAGTCTGCAGGTGGAAGAGAAAGAGCCAGTTTACAATAAAAGCCAAAACAATAAAAGAAGGGGCTAATTTATAGAGCAAGGACTCGAGGTTTAAAAAGGGACAGAATCACTTCAAAATATACGAGAAGTGATTGGTTTACAAGCATAGAGTAAACAAGTTAATAGACTACCCGGAATATCTATTATTACTGTTCCTCTACCCAGAATAGCTCATCTCTTTAGTTCTGTCACTCAATTTCTGTCTCTGGTGTTGCAGCTTGAATGCCAGCTGCATTTTCCTTCCCATGGAGGAATAAACCTTTAAAACCTGCCTAGGTATAGCGAAAAGAGTACAGATCCCCTCTTCAGCTGTATTATGGGAATAAATGCAATTTTGTGATTTATTCTGGAATTCAGAGCAGCCCTTATAGCATGGTTTCTGTAAACAGCCCAACTTCACTAAAAGTCATACTACTTCCTGTTGGTAAACAGAAGGCTCTATACCTCTTGCGATGGCATCTCCAGTAGGGAAGAAATGGACGTGGGAGCTTATACACGGAAACTACTCTCAAAGTCAATTTCCGAACCAGTCACGAAAAGCAGCCCTAATTTTTGTAGGCACACCTTAACTGAACCCCAAAGTAGCATTTCTCATTTCATTTGGCTTTGGCTCAAAACAGCTTTCACATGTTACCTGAGATCAATATCATCTTCACAAAAGAAATGTTTTTGGCCTCCAAGGAAGTTCCAAAAATGGATCCCAATCTCTAAAGACAAAGCTTTAAAAGTAGGTTTAGAAAGATTCTTTTGAACAATGGTATGGTAGCTTCTCTAGAATAACTTTATAAACTCCACTTGGGAGGTGTGAGAAACCATTTCTTGAAGTTCTAATGCATTCATTTAAAAACTAACCCTAAAGCATAGGTTATTTTAGAATGCTTCTGGATTTTTGATGGATTCTTTTCTTATCTGCCCAACTAAATTGTAAGTGTCATAAGCTAGGTACTGTGGCTTCTTTGTAGTACTATATATAGTATTAATTGACATCTTTGAAAAGATGCTAGCTAATGAATGTTTTAGATTGATAATCAGTACTGATGCATGTTCTATTCAGTCTGATGTTTATGATCTAGGCATATAAATAGTATTTTTTACTGGGATTTTTAATATAAAACATATCACATGTAATGGGAAAAATCCTTGCAATGAACAGAAGTAACAGGTAGAGTGGATGATGGTGGCATCCTACCAAAATAAGCCTTTAACACGAACCAAATGACAAAAAACAGAGGAAGAAAACAGAGAAAATGAAAAGATCAATCTTGTGTTTTTGAGGACAAGTACAGAGCTGCGTCCACAACTTAATCTGATAGCCTGGCCGTATCTTGCATAGTACACATTGCTCCACCCTTCTGTTTCAATTCTTATTCTTTCCAAGAGCCCTCAACCCCTAGCATGTTGACTACCTTTACAACTGACATATGATTTATCAGAGATGTCTCTGGAAATGACTGCGGATCTTACAAACAAACCTAACTATCTCATTGTCAATTTCTACTGTCTCTTTCTAAATCATCCAGGATATATCCCAAAGACTGACATTTTCTCAATTTATGAAAGCATACCAACATTTAGGTCCGCATCCTAATGTAAAAATTTCCACAGATTGATATTTCAATACTGATGTCATAGTCTTAAAAACATGCAAATGAAATCTGGGTTGTTATTGGAGAGATAAAATGAAAAAATGATGATGTTGGCAAGAACAAGATTACGAATATTCATGAAGAGGGACAAGCATATATTTCCCTAAAATCTAGTGCTCTCTTTCCCAGAGGAAGCCATCTGGCCTTTTTGATTGCTAGTTAAAACCAATTAACACAAAATGGTGATACTGTCTTATTGGGTTTCAACACAAGCCTCCTGGTTTCATCTTTAATCTTATGGTTTCCTCTTAAATGTTTTCTGTTAATAGTACAAATTGAAAGCAACAACAGTAACAACTCATATTTGAGCTGAACAGAGTCAAGCTCAAGCAGGCATTTCTCATTAATATCTGTAATCATCACCTCGCCCCAAAGAGACAGAGATGATAACAACTCAAGCCTGCTCACGCACACAAACCATTCCCCGTGGCTTTTCAAGCAGCCAGCCAACCAGCTGACCTCCTACTTTTGGTCCACACTGCCAGCACCTGAGGTCCTGGGAGTCTCTTGAGTGAAACGACTGTGGTGTCAAAAACGCTCATGCTCCTGACTTCGCACATATTTCTTCAAAGTGGAGCATGATGACCCGAGAGCGAAAGAAGCATACATTGCTGTACAAATGGTGACAAGAAAAACACTAACTCAACCTGTTTACATGGCACAGCCGCTCGTACAAAACTCCGAATCCCTCTTTAATTGCCGGTCTACTCGGTGTTCTGCTCCAAGCTTTTTCCACGTAGCTGCTCTCAGTTAAGTCTGTCTGTCCTTCCAATTTTCTTCTTCTTTGTTCTTAGTAGTGTTGGAAATTAGATGTGGGTCCTTCTACATGCTTGGCAAGTCTTTCCCACTGAGCTGTATCCCAGTCCTGAGATTTTCCTAATCAACAGTTTCCCCTGCTCCGTTTTCTTTCACTTGTCACCTCTCGCTTTCTCTCAGACCTCAGCCATAGCTACACATTTCCATATTCTCATTGTTGTGTAAATGAATTAGATCTCATCTGAAGGAGATAAAGGAGGTGACACACAACTGCACAAGTTTTAAGCAGAGATATCACCTACCAATTTTGTGTGCAATTGTGACAAATTAACTAGATAAATCATGTAGATTCAAGATAGACTAGCACATTAGCTTCCAAACTGTTGCATACATACCCTTTATGATCTGAGATGACTTTATATGGTACACAAAGCAACATTCTTATGTTAATAGTTGTGTGTTTATTTCATGTTATGAGTCTACACACATAAAGGAGACTTAATTGTACTTTTATACTTTTTAGATAGATTTTTAGTTGTAATAGAATTATATCACTTCCTCCCCTTACTTTCCTCCCTCCTTTTTCCCAGCTATCCTCCCTTGAGCCACTCCATATTCCCACTCTCAAGTTAGTAGTCTCTTTTATTATTATTATTGTTACATATGTACATGCATATATATATATATATATATAACTTTCCAAGTCCATTTCTTGTTGTTTATGTGTATATGATTTCAGGGATGACCACATTGCATTGGACAATTAAAGGGAATTTGTCCCTGGGAGAGGCTAATTCTCCTTTTCCAAGAAGTTCTTTGTATAGAGGTGGGACCCTTAAAATTTTCCCCTGCCTTGTTAACATATCCGTTGATATTGCCATTGCTCACATCTTATTAATTCAACCATTTCTAGGAGAGACTGTTTCACAGCAAACATCCTGGTTTCTGGCTCTTAAACTCTTTCTACCCCCTCTTGGGTGATGTTCCCTGAACCATGGAATGCGGGAGCTGTGTTGTAGATGTTTTCATCAGTAGTAGACACCCGACAATCTGTTCATCTCTGCATTGTGTCCAGTAGTGGTTTTCTGAGATGGTCTCTATTTGTCATAAAGGGAGGACTCTTTGATGAAGGGAAGGTGTAGCTACACTTATCTTTGAGTAGAAAAATAAGATTTAGAATGTAGTGAAGGAGGGAAGGAGGTCATTACAGAAGGAAAAAGGGGAATGAGGGGACAGATAAGACCTAGGTTGTTTGATATAGCCTCAAGGAATCATATTATTTTATATTTACCTAGAACTGTACACAATACATGCAGGTGTATATACGTATATGTATGTGCACATGTGAACTTATGCTCACTTGCATGTGCGCGCGCGCACACACACACACACACATGATTCTTACCTTCTACCTTGATGAGACAGGGTCTCTCTTGTTTCTGCTGATGTGCTGAGTACTCTGTGGATTTGAACTCAGGTGGTCAGTATTTCATAGCATGTGCTTTAACCCACAGAACCATCTCATTTTTAAAATAAATGATATATTTATGTTAGGGATTGGGCATCCAAATTACTCTTCTGGCAGGAAAAAAATGAAATTTCAATTATCAGACAAAATACATCAACATCTAAAAGGAAGAGGCATAGAGGAAGGTTGATTCAGGGGAAGAAGAAATACAGGCTTTGAGGAAACAAATCTCCAGGAACACTAGAAATCATTATCATTGGTAGATAATGGAGGGATATCTTCATTTGCACAAGCATCTCACCTGAAATAACATGTTGATCTTCTAATAACACTTGCACACCTCTATACATTCCATGTTTGTTTAGAAGTTAATGTTCTCATGCATATTTCCATCCTCAACATGTGAACATCTGTAGGTTTGCTGACCTATAAAAAAAAAGTTGTGTTTAGTCTAATATAATGGTTCAACCAATCACTATAGAATTGAAAACAAGGAAGATTATATGTCAAAGAAAATCTCTTGTGATGGTTTTAATTGTGAGCTTGACACAATTTAGAATCACATGGGAGAAGGACCTCTGAGGCTACATGAACTTGATTACATTAATAGAAGTGGAGAGCCTCGCCCTAAATGTGGGCTCTGCCCTGAATGAAAAGGAGCAAATGAGATGAGCACTAGCTGGTGTGTATCCAACTACTGTGGGCTGCTTTTGACTGCTCTTGAATGTGACCCGTGCTTTCAAACTCCCGCTATTACAACCTCCCTGCCATGAAGGAGCACATCCTCCAACTATGAGCTTGATAAGCCCTTTCTTCCTTAAGTTGCTTTTTTTTTTTAATCAGGGGAAAGAAAATCAAGACAACTCTTAAAATTCCGGTAAAATTTGGAGGTGATGTAGTATGAACTGACCCACATGTTTCTGAGAATTAGTAAGATACAGACTTGGAGATTTTTTTATCAGAATGAATTAGGAAGAGTCATTTATTTACTTTAAATAGCCTCATACTACTAGAATAATAGTGAATGAGTTTGGATATTATTAAGATAGAAAGACCTCCAAGTGAAGTATAAATACTGAGATAGTATAATGTAAGAAACAAACAAGAAACATAAAATACACATCATCCAAAAACATGTTATTCCCCAAGCAGAATAAGTACTTTGAGAAAAATCAGAAATCCTTAGAAATAGAAAGGAAAATGCCACTTTACACAGATGATAGTTTTCAAAATATCTTCCTACAATTTATTGATAAAAATTCCTGTCATTTCCTTAATGACTCTATAATTGTGACAAAACACCAAAACCAAAACAACTACTCTTTCCCTTATTGTTTAAGCTAATGTGTGCAAAGGGGAAAATACTTATTGATAACAAATTTCTGGAACGAAATCAAGCCTTCTCTCACATGAAATCATCTTTCTTTAATTTTTATTATCAGTAACCAGAGATATTAAGAACAGCTCTGACGATTCTCCTGTAATAGATGGACTATACAAAAGATCATATTGTCTACTTAAATAACTACCAATCAAGCAATAATTAGACTTAAAATGAGGCATTATTTTTTAATCTTTGGAATGATGAAAAATATCCCCTTAATATTTTAGTCTTTTGACATAATCTCAACAGATTTTCTGCTTGCTCTGTAAATGAGAGGTGGAATTAACATCTAAGACTCCAAGATGATTTTTTAATATCAGATTTCTTAGAATACTAGTCCACTAATTACTGAGAGCTCTAGCAAACACAACCTAGTAATTATGGCTTGTAGTGTGGGTACAACTTGATTAAAACTACACTGATACAGGACTATTAACATATTTTCCAAATGAAAAAATTAATTATGAAAGACATATAATATGGTACATGGAAAGGCAAATATTTTAAATACTACTATTAATTTGTGGCCATATAAAATACAGAGATAAGGATTTAGCTAGCTATTGAATATTTTCTTTCTTCACCTATGAACATTGTCTTTTATTTCGGAGAGATATAATACAAGAGAAAGGCTCATGGAGCACAGCCAGGAGACAATTACGTTAAACACATTCTGATTATCTTAGGAATAAAAAAAATTCAATTAAACCCTTTGAACATAGTTCTGAATTTAATCTATGGTAGACTGCAGAGTGTCTACAAGCAAAATCCCAAGGTCGAGACATCCTTATCATCATCCATTCTTTAACTTGATGCAGTAGAAAGAATATTTCTGACCTAAGTTATCACCTCTGACATTTTCAAAAAAGCAATAAAATGAATCAAGTGGGAGTCAGTAGGCCTGTATTCTAATCCTTAGCTGTATCTCTAACTCGTTTTACCTTGCCTTTTGACCTTTTAGAGATGTGTTTTTCCTATTAGTAAACCAAAAACAACATCTGCTTCACAGGATGGGCTAGAGAATTAATGAGATGATGTCTGAGATTTACTTGAATATCAGATGTTCTGTCAATTCTGAGTATTGTTATTCTGTATTAAAATTCATTACCCTTCTCAAAACCATCTAACCAACCTGCCTCATCTGTGATAGGGTCACAACACATAGGAGGTGCAAACAAGAAAATGTCCAACTGGGTGCCATGTTCTTCTTGGTTTCACCTATCAAAAACTAGTAAAAATTTTCTTCCTCACTTTTTAAAATTCAGAATATTTGAACAAGTAGTGTTGATTAAAAGCACATGGCTAACAAAGATAGGTATTTTTCAATTTGGTCATTCTCTAATGTACATTTTAAGTAATTCTAAGGATAAAAAAAATGCCCTCTTGGTTTTTGGAGAAAATCAACCTTCTCCACTTTTCCCCCAACTATAGAGGAAAAAGGTAAATTTTGGTGTTAAATACCTGAAATGAGTAAACATTACAAAACTGAAACTGCAGATGTTGAAATTAACACAAAAACGTAACATAAAGAATCTCCTAGTACTTTTGATTGTTGCAAGATATTTAATTACACTATGTAAAGATATGGCATTATGATTGTTGGTTTAATAAAAACTAAATGGACAATAGCTATGCAGGAGGTATAGCATAGAATTCTGGACAGAGAGAGCTCTGGGAAGGAGAAAGACAGAGCCACCAGCAGAGGCAGAGGGAGTGAGACTCATGAAGAAGGAGAGGTAAAAACCACTAGTCACATGGCAACATGTAGATGAATGGAGATGGGTTAAGTTTTAAGAGCTAGTAGGACAAGCCTAAGCTATAGGTCAAGCTTTTATAATTAAAAATAAGTTTTCATGTCATTTTTGTGAAGTGATGGCCCAAAGAAAAAGCCTGCTACAATTGATTTTTACTTGACAGTTACTAGAATATATTTTTGTTTTAATAAGTTAATAGCTTATGCCTTCAAATGAGGATAATGATCACAAACTGTTTGTAAACATGTTTAATATGATTACATTTGAAATATGTTGAAATGCTTCATGAAAATTGAAAGGTTTTTATGGCCTGATAAGCCTCTCTGCTGACGCAATAATCCAAATCAGACCAAATCAAACCAAATTAGTAAAAGCCCAGGTTTAATGGATGTCAGCACTCCCAGGTGGCCTTCCAGACTCCCCAGAGAGAGGAGACAGGAAGGAAGAATAGAAAACCACAGAGGGGAAAGGAGAACCACAAAGACCACGTGTTTGTTCTCTTGGGGCAGTTTAAATACCCTGTGGGACTGGTCTTGAGTCTCTCTGGGAAGGGGTCACCATTTGGTGGGCTTTCTTGGAGGTGGAGTCTGGACTGAGGCAACTCCCAGGAGAGGGAGCTGGGATGGAAAGTTCCACCCAAACATTCCAAACTCCTTGGATATAAGGGTACCAGGGGGCTATGGTAACACTTCCAACCAAACATCCCAGACTCTTTGGGTATAGGGGGTGCCAGCTCAAGTCTGGCTACTTCCTGCAGGCATGGGGAAACATAGGAGAGGGGAGAGTTGGGAGTTGGTGCTCATGCTCAGCAAGAAGTATGGTTGAAGAGCCATCCGGTTTACTGCCATCCTGGAGACCTTAGGTATCTGTTCCTTGAGGAAGATGAGAAGGCAGGTGGCTAGGAGAAAAAATATACCGGCATTACCGGCTCTATGAATGGGGCTAGCCAGAAAGAATGGGACAGAGAAGTGCCCTGGTTGTACAGGAGAGGCACGGGTGAATAAAACCAGATTTTTGTTGCTGGATAGATGCCCATTTGAGTCAGGAGAGGCGGTACCAATGGTGAAGTCCCAGGAAGTGGCATTATTTGGAAGGCCCTCTGTAAGTTAGTCTTGGTCCAGATAGCGGGGGTGACCTGTAAAAGATGCTTGGAAATGTGTGGCATTAAAATAGGCTATGGAGACTGTTAGTTTTTTTTTTAGCAGTCCAGAAGTCTTGATAAAGCAACAGAACTTTTTCAGGAATCTGTAGGTATCTATAAGACAACTGGAACAGGAACATTTTAGAAGACAATTAAAGGGAATTGGGAACTCTGGATCTTTGAAGATACATCTGAAACCTGTTAACCGTGGACTATGAAGTCTGTGAAAGAGTCACACCTGTTTGTATTTTTAGCAGGAAACTTAACAAATGAAGTAATGAGCTACCAGTACCCTAAGTCATTAAATGCCATTAGACAAATCTGAGATGGATAAATGAGCAGAAATGAGACAGCTATTTTAGCTGCATAGGCAATCCCAAGTCTCTCCATAGTAGTCTTTGATGAACAACAGTCTAAGAAGCAGTACTTGCTGTTAATTGCTGAGTCCAGGAGGTACGAAGATTATCCTATGGGGGGGAGGATTTAGTCTACCTGTCTTGGCAGGATGAGATGATCCCCTGGTGTAATGTTCAGGAAGCTGATGAGGTAGAAGGCCGCTTTTTGCTGTGTGGGTGGCTTTGCCATACCGAAAGGCAAGTCTCCAGGCAGAAAGTCTTTTGCAACCATGCATCTTCTTGGAGGAGGTATAGGATGCTGCAGGAGCTGGCAAGTCTCTGTGTTAGAAGCTCTTGATAAATGCCATACTCTGAGATTTGTAAAGGCATTTGAGAATTAGGGTACCATTGCATGTTCGTTATATTTAAATTAGACATATAGGTTAAATTTAGATATTGCTTTAACCAATTAGTTATAGCTTAAGAATGCTAGTAAATGTAAGAAGATTAAAAGGAATATTTTAATAAGTCAAATAATATTGTAGGTGGAATGTCTACTTGGTAGATGCAGCACATGTGGATACTCTTACCAAAGATAGTACTGAGGTCAAAATGGCGGTTACCCACATGTTTGTAATTTTTTAGAGTTGTTGTAATCTGGAGTTACAAGTTTTGCAGATTTTAAAACACACACAAATGCACACAGAGAAATAAGACAAGCATACTATGGAAACAAACATACCTACACACATAGACATAAAAGAAGCATAGTGGGGCCACATTTTTTAACAGACAGACACATAAAACCTTTTTTAGGAACCTGTGTCTGCTGACAAATTTAAAAATCCTGGGGGTAGGCTGCAGAAGCCAGGGAAAGACACAGGTGGTCCAATTAAGGACCAGATTAGCAGATGCTGTAAGGAAGAATGGAAACATAAGGATGGAACACCTATACAGATTTAGAGTGGAAGGACCAGGGGTAACAGATATCTTGTAGAGAACAAACAGCAAGAGAAGTGGGGAGAGAGGCTGGGTAGGGGGAATGTGAGCGAGAGCACAGCATCCAGAAACCATAGGCATATGGGGGCTTGTTTATTTTACGTTAGGCGTTAAGGGATGTATGGTGTCAGCCCCAATTTAAAAATTGTAGGCGACCATATTATAAGTCTATGTCAAGACTCGGATCTCAAAGCCTAGCACAATGTGTCCACTGTGATAAGACTCTTGAATCGAAACCCCCCCCCAGGCCTTAGGGCTAATGACTTAGAAAAGGGGAACTTACCCAGACAATGCTGATCTTAGCCTGGTGGAGAACTGGTGTGGTCAAGACAGTTGTTTTCCAACATGTAGCCCTGGCCAGTGGGAAAAAACAGCCCCCTCAATGGAACCTCCAGATGAAACGCTTTTATAGCCGGACAAGCCTCTCTACCAATGCAATAATCCAAATCAGACCAAATCAAACCGAATTAGAAAAAGGCCCAGGTTGAATGGATGCCTGTGCTCCTAGGTGGCCTTCCAGTCACCCTAGAGAGAGGAGACAGGAAGGAAGACTGGAAAACCACAGAGAGGGGAAAGGAGAACCGCAAAGACCACGTGTTTGTTCTCTTGGGGCAGTTTAAATACCCTGTGGGACTGGTCTTGAGTCTCTCTGGGAAGGGGTCACCATTTGGTGGGCTTTCTTGGAGGTGGAGTCTGGACTGAGGCAACTCCCAGGGGAGGGGGCTGGGATGGAAAGTTCTACCCAAACATTCCAAACTCCTTGCATATAGGGGTACCAGGGGGCTTGGGTGACACTTCCAACCAAACAAAAATGTTATGGACTTAGTGTCTAAAAACAGAAACTGAGGCTAAGAAAGGTTTACTATTCTACCCAAGTTCATAGAGGGATAGATCTAATATTTACAACATATTATAGCACTACAAATTTCATCTAGTTTCGACTATATGGCTTTAATTGAATAGGATTTCCTGAGATTTAAAAAAAAACAACAAAACTCTTACACTGAATGTGTAACCCTTCTAATGATCTAGAAATCTATGCAAATGGTTTCCTACTGAAGACATTGTGTAAGGTTACTCAGTCTTCTTTGCCCTTCCAAGTTTGTCTTTGATTTTCTTCTTTGGAGCTAGTATGGCAGGACATTAAGGAATACAGATTTCAATACTGCTCCCTGGAGTGCTGCAGAAAACCAGCCTTCAGTTGCTGCTATCATACTGCTTTCCTTGCCTTTCTCTCTCTAAATTCCTCTTGCTCCTTCTGTTTTCACAAACCCCTTTGATTTTTTTCTTCTAGGGCTCTGTCCCTAGCAAAGTTTCCACTTGATGTGGAGCTGTTTCCTACAAGAAATTCCAGGATATAAACAGTTATACCACCACCAAAATCCATAGGGTCTAGCAAAAAGTCTTCTTAGCAAATAAAGTGTTTTCTGTTCTAATAATGTCTCCCCTACTTGAGGAACACAATTTTTTTCACATATTGTTCTGTTTTTCACATTAGCCCTTTAAAACACTTTGTCAATAGTTTCTTGTTTCCTCCCATTTGAGAGAGAGGGTGAGGCAAGAACCCCTGTGGAAAAAAAGGCGAAAAGTTAGCCGAGTCACTGAACGAGGGGAAAGTTGAAGGGGGAAGGCCTTTAAGAAAACATTCTTAGTATGGATGGTTAACTAGCAACAGGGAATAAATGTAGTACACAGGTGGTCAACACGTGTTTGAGCAAAGGCAACATTATCCAACAGACTACAAAACTTTAGAATATTGGCATTTGCTGTATATGCTCAGAGAACTAGCAAGAGGTTTTACTCTAGGCATTGTTTCTATTGTGTCAGGAAAACCTGATAGAAAATCCTGCCTGGTCTCTAGCAAGACTATACTCTAACTCTACAGACACCCTAATGAATCTCTACATCCCACATTCTAACAGAGTCCAGGGAACAAAAATATTGTATAACACAGTGCCTATTGGTGTACGTAATCCACATTCTCCATTATCTAAAAGGTCTTTAAACTAACAAAGGGATTTCATTGTGGTGATTAGTTGCTGTAGTATTAGAGAAAGTATTTTTCAGCCATTTTTAGGGACTAGAAAAAACATTACTGCTTTCTTCAGTTATTGTTCCAACATGCCTTCCATAAGCACAGCTAAAAACCATAACAGATGGCTCTGGCAGAGAGGAGTCCAGTAGTTTAGCTATTAAAGAAATGTCAGTGAGATGATCTTTACTATTGATCATTACAGAAATGCCACACCTGCCCATCTGCTTCTAGACTCCTATGATCCAGACAATGTCTCCTGAATGAAAGAACAGAAACCCTCATTGGTTCAGTGTCTAGTGAATTAACAGAGAGAGACTAAGTGTGGTGGTATAAATGACTGTCATGTGAGTAGAGTCCAGCCTTCAGTCTTCTGTCATGTAGCAGTTGCTTAACAAATGCATTTCTCTGCCAGTATGCTCTTCTAGAGGGCATCACAGCAGCACCGAGAACCTAGGTCTGAGTAGACGTAGCCATAGTAGCTGGAGATGCCAAAACATGATTCAATCAACAAGTTTCTCACAGTACATGGAGAAGGAATGCTGGAAGAACCAAGCAAACTCCAGTAACTATTGGCGAGGTTTCCCTGAATAATTTGTGTCAGTGCATTATTTGTCGTCTACATGATTCCTTTGATTCTAAGTATTTGCTTAAGAGTGTTGCAGTGTGGTGGTGACTGTTTGGAAAATGCTTCTGACCACAGACTTCTCACACTCAGTTTGAAAAGGTGTTCTGGGAGAAGATGGAGGACCAAGCACATGCATTTAAGTTCTTTTCCTTCCGCTGGACTCATTAAAATGAAAGAAACCCATTTTCAAACATAATGAAACAATAACAGGGTGTACAAATAGGAAAGATATTCAGCAATAGCCCAGAAAGTTTGAGGTCCTTCTTAACAATGCAAAGCAGATGAATAACGGGGGAAACAGAGGAGAAGAAAACAGAATCTAAATCTAGGGTAGAACAGTTTCTTCCAAGAGCACTCCAGAAACATAAGTGCTGCATAGACTCAGGAAATACGACAATAGAAGAGGACCATGTATTTTCAATGAACAGTTCTAGATTCAGAATACTCGTCTTTCCCCCCCCCCTTTTTTAATTTTAAAACAATCTTATTTTACATACCAGTCCAGTTCCCTCTCTCTCCCGTCTTCCTGCTCCCCTCACCTTTTTCCCACCCCCCCAAACAAACAAACAAACAAACAAAAAAAAAACAGGATACACAGGGAACCAATCTTAAGTAGTGATATATGTTTGAGTATGGAAATATATGCATAAATAAAAAACAAAGCACTATTCAGGAAAAAAAAATACTCGTCTACAAGCTCCCTTCAAAACCCACAACCGTCCCTCACACTGACAGCCTTAAGTGTTTGGCAGCTTGGATTTGTCATCAGGATTAATCCTGAAAACTGCATCTGCATTTTTCAAGACAGGAAACTGCCTGCAAGAGAGGCTCTGGGAAGGCAGCAGTTTGGTGCTGGGTGGGGGATGGATTTTAGGGACCTATCTGGTTATCGAAGGGGAATTTGAGGCCGACTTTGATGTCATAATGGTTTTCTATGAGCCAAAGATCCTCCTTCCTGCTTGCACATCAGAATCTCTAGGGAGCAGTCCTGTAGAGAGAATCACTGCTCCAAAACATTTCTTTTCCCCCTTGAGATTATAATTTAATTACATCTCTCCCTTCTTTTTCCTCCCTCCAATCTTTCCCATATAACCCTTCCCCTTTCCGGCTCTCCTTCAAATCCATGGCCTTTAGTTTTACTAATTGTTTATACATGCATATATGTATTTGCATAATATATGTTACTAATAGAATCTGTTGACTCCATATAATGTTTATTTTTCATTTTATTTTATTTTATTTTGGGGATTTTCGAGACAGGGTTTCTCTGTAGCTTTAAATCCTCTCCTGGAACTCTCTCTGTAGACCAGGCTTGCCATGACCTCACAGAGATCCACCTGCCTCTGCCTCCAGAGTGGTGGGATTAAAGGCGCCACCACTGCCTACCATAATGTTACTTGTATTTATGTTTCCAGGGCTGACCATTTGGCTGGCACTGCACAACCAGATGGTGCGCTCTTCCCTGGGGAGGACCTTGTCTCCTGCTCCCAAGCTTTCCTCCATTGTCTATAGTTCTTGTGGTGGGGTTGAGTCCTTGTGGGCTTTGCCCAATTCTATTTGGTGTGTTCACTGGAGAAAAGTAAATATTAATTTACATAACTGCATGAAAGGAAAGGTATAGTTATACAAGTTGGGAATTGGGAAAAACTAGAGGAGTGAAGATAATTTAAAAGATGCCAATTTCAACATCTTTCATAGCTCATATTTCAAATTGATACTGATTAGTTTAAAGTTGAGTTAAGAAATATAGATTTATCAAGATTGATAAATATAACATAATATAACAAATATGGAAAAATAATGAAAATGAGAATTCTTGAACATAGGTTACAATCTCATCATTCAAATAAAAGTTATAAAATAAACTGAGCACATAATATATCTTAAAACTATCTAAATATCTGACACATATCCACTCATATAATCGCTTAGATAACTTCAAGGTAGGTAGTATTGTTATCAATTTTATTTATCAGAAAACTGAAGCCTAAAGAGATCAAAGAAGTTGCAAAAAAGTTACCAAATCAGAAAGTAACAGGAACAGAATTCAAACCCATGTATTCTCCTTCAGAATCTCTGTTGTCAACCACCAAATTATCTTAACAGGGAAAGGGTCAATAGATGCAATTTAAAACACAAAGAAGGACTGGGGATGTAGCTCAGTGATAGAATACTTGCTGGGCACATAAAGGGCCCTGGTCCAATCCTCAGTACTATAGAAAAGTAAATAAATACAACACCAAGAAAAAAGGCATTTTCTAGTTAATTTTTAAATCCTGTAAATAAAATAGAAACCAGCAATCAGCAACCAGCAACTCACCCGACTCAGGCCCAACTGGGTGTGAAGATGAGGATGTTAAATGTATTTTTTAGTTTAGTTTTATGAGAAGCTTGGAAGTGCTTTGCCATGTACAAAAGCTTTTACATTAAAAAAAAAAAACTAAAACCAAATAAAGCCCTAAAGCTTTTAAATGCATTCAAAAAGTAGGAAACACACAAAACATTCCTAGTAATTGTTTTCTAGGGTGGGATAAGGCAGGAAACTATACACATGTTTTCCAACCTCTCTGTGGGCTTTTCAAATTTCCTGCAGTTACTTTTGTCTTCTAAATTATGGGAATCTCAATGAGTAGGTGACATTGTTGAAAACAGTAGGACTTGTTAATCCATGCATTGAAAAACAACTGCCTGGGATACCATTGGGGAACTGTGACAAGGGGTCTAGCTCGGTTTTTACCTTCCCGTGGCCCTCCAAATCAACACGATTCCTGCCTTCTCCATCCCTTTCTTTCTCTCTTCTCCCTCCACATGGCAAAGTAGACACCTCTAAGTGGTTACATCACGTAGTTTGTCACAGGTTGTACACTTTTTTTTAGTCTTTTAAATATCAGCATCAATTCCAGAACATTAGAAACAGCTTTTATCTGAGGCTTTCATGCAACAGATCCCAGATATGCTACATTTAGCGTGACCAAGATAACAAAAAGAAAAGCCTGCCTTCTTGAAAATCACTACAATTCCTCTATACAAGGCATTATTTATGGGCAGATAATTCATCTTGACAGCTTCAGAGGGATTGAATTTCTTTGGTAGTACTATTAAGGATACCCTCTGCTGGTCCAGTTCAAGACCTAGGTTAATCCGAGACCTCTCCCAGTTAATTGTGCATTTGATCAACCAAAAAAGGTGAATCTGAATCAACTTTCAGCATCAAAATTTCAAATGGGAACAACTCAACATAACCTTGACTTTATACGGGCCGTGTAGCTCCACTCAGTGGCTATGCTGTTAGAAACAGATCAAGGAACTTCAGTGTGGTCTACCTAGCAATGCAATTCAGACACCACCACCCCTTCATTTGGAAAGAAATCATCAGAGGGACTCAAGGACAGTACAAATAGTAAAGTTATGGAGCTACTTGTGCTGTTTTCTGATTTCTGTCACAACAGGGCTGCCTTGTCAGTTTGTGCAGATATCTTAAGTACAGATTATGCTGTTGTATCATGAGCAAATTGCACTGTATGCATGCTCTGGCTTTTGAAGCCTAAGAGGAGAAAGAAAGACAGAGTTGATGTTCACTCCACCGTTCTAGTGTATACATGAAACTAGCAACCTGCCAGGTTAGAAAATGTCCATGTTCATATATTCCCTCTTCCCTCTCTTCAACTGGACTCCTGGAGCTCAGCCTGGTGCTTGGTTGTGAATCTCTGCATCTGGTTCCATCAGTTATTGGATGAAGGCTCTATGATGATAGCTGGGGTAGTCACCAATCTGGTTACAGGAGAAGGCTACTTCAGGCTCCCTCTCCACTATTGCTAGGAGCCTTAGCTGGGGTCATCCTTGTGGATTCTTGGGAATTTCAAGCAGAGGAGGTCAGGATCATGATGGAGAAATCTATAGCGACAGCTGAACAAAGCTTGTTGAAACTCATGAACTCTAGACTGACTGTGGGGTCTCCATGGGACCGAACTAGGCCCTCCATATGTGGGAGACAGTGGTGAAGCTTCGACCATCTGAGAGGTCCCTGAAAGTAGGACCAGAATCTATCCCTGGTGCATGAGCTAGCTTGTTGGAGCCCATTCCCTATGGTGGGATGTCTTGCTCAAACTTAATGCAGGGAGGAGGGGCTTGGTTCTGCCACAACTTAATGTGCCAGAATTTGTTGACTCCCCATCAGAGCCCTTGCCCAGTGGGAAGAGTGGATGTGAGGTGGGCTTCTGGAGGGGGAGGCTTAGGGGTGGAGGGAGAAGAACTATGGTTTGAACATAAAATGAAATTTTAAAAATATATTAATTAAAAAAAGAAAATGCCCCTGTACTGATAAACCGCACAAATATTTTACTCACTAGACCATAAGGGGACTCAGAAATTCTTAGCTTTTGTGGGAAAAATGCAGTAATGATTGAGCTGCTCTAGAGAAGTTATATATTATTAGTCTTTTAAGGAAGGGAACTTCCTTGTATACCGTTTACCTATACATGAATGTCAGGACATACTAACTGAGCTTTCTAGTTGCCTAAAATTGTAATCTTGGAATCTAAGAATTTATATTTGATTTAAGAAATCAAGACTTGAAATAATGGCCTTAGACATTGTTGAAATGTTATCAGGTTCAGAATTACCAGATGCAAAGTCTTCAAGAAATATTGAAAATCCCCAAGGAAAATAATTTAAATCCAGGCAGTGATGGTGCACAGCTTTAATCCCAGCACTCGGGAGGCAGAGGCAGGCCGATTTCTGTAAGTTTGAGGACAACCTGGTCTTCAAGAGCTAGTTCCAGGACAGGCTCCAAAGCTACAGAAAAACCCTGTCTCAAAAAACAAAAACCAAAACAAAATAAAAGAATATTCTCATGAATATTTGTAGCAGTAATGTCTCTTTTTTAAAAAAAAAATCAATGTTTACGTTTACATCCAAAGTACTGGCTTTCCTCATGCAGTTTTCATATGTAGGTGTCATTATTCTTTGTTCACATTCATTCTCTATCAACCACTACCCTTCTGCTTCTCCTCCCCTCTCCCGTTAGTTCTCTTACTTTCTTTCCTCATCTCCCCTTTTGCTTTCTTATTATATGTATTCCATTACCTTCTCTACATCCTACGTCACTTAAGAACTCTTTCTCTCCTCTCATTGATCCCATGTCTAGTATTATGACCTAAAAACACATAAACATATAAACATGCACAGATATTTAATTTTAAATCTGGGTTCCTCATATGAGACGAAGAGCACGATGTTGCCTGTGTAAAGTCTGACTTACGTTGCTTAACATAATGATTTTCGGTTGTACCTACGTTCCTGAAAATGTCATGATTTCATTTTTCTTTAAGGCTGTATACAATTCCACTATAAATAAATGTGTATTTATCACATTTTCTTTAAGAATGATTGCATCTATTGTTGGATCTCTAGTTACATTTCCTGGCTCTTTTGACTAGTGAAGCTGTAATCCATGTAAACAAAGATTTGCAAGTTTCTCTGAGGTATACTGATTTAGGAGCTTTCTGGTTGATATCCTTCTGTAAGTTCATTTTACTGAGGCTGTCATGCAAGAAAGAATATCAAGGAGTTTCGTAGAGCTGGCTGCAGGTCCAAGGGTGTGATGTAAGTGCCTAATTGACAGTTCCCTAGTCATACAGTTTCCCAAAGTGTACATTTCCTTCTATAGCAAGGATTTGGTGAAATGTTCAATTTCTTTCTTTTCTTACACCTAGGGTAAAAGGCATAGGGATTTGGTGCAGAAGCTAGAACTACATTGAGTAACGTTGGATCCTTCTTGAGAGTCCCAAGGTCCTCAGAGTATATATTGAGAAATGTTTTAAAGTTTACTCAAGTTTAAATGTTCTAATTTTATAAATATCTATAACTGATTCCTGTGGGTATAGCTCAGTTCCTCTTAAGTGAGCCTTTGTACCACTCAAAGTATATGAAACAATAGTTTTCCAAGAAAATGACAGTGGACCTGCACGTATGAAACATTTAAGAGTGGAGAAACACAGTTTGTGTTTCACTACTCCTGGCTTTCTGCCTCTGGATAATTTTCCAACACTAGGACAAGGGTGTACAGCCCAAGTATAAAGCAGCAGTCTCACTATGGGAAATAAAGAGAAATTGTAGTTATGCATTGATACTGTCACTGAAATTTGGGGGTGGGTTGGGGCTGGGCTTTAGAACTCTGTGGTGGTGCCCTTGGGTTTCTTATCCAAATCTTTAGGTTTTCATGTTCAGGACTGTGTTAAGAAAACATTGGTTAAAAGACTTGAAAGTTAATCAGAGATTTCAGAATATATGTAGTGCTGAAGATAGACTGGAGTATTTTTGCTGAAGAAAAAGACTTTGAAGAACATGCCAGATATTCACTTAGGATATGAGGATGACTACATTTAGGAATAAGAACCACAATGGAAGAGTGGGGGCCATTTGTAGCTCCTTCTATCACAAACTAAACTTAAAAATGTTTTCTTCTTAGGGCCTTTAATCATCATTGATATGTTTTTGTTTTTGTTTATTTTAAGGTTTACAGTGCTAGGAATGAATTCCCTCCTGTGGATGGGGCTCAAGTTCAATCAGGGAACAGCTGGTTAATTCCAGAGCTGTAGTGCTACTATTTCACAAATGGACATATCTTGCCTAGTAGATTGGTCTCATAGTTAGTAGGGTTCACAGCCAATAAATCCTGCCTCAGTCTCCTAAGTGCTAGAAATATAGACACACAACAACACATCCAGCTGGTATTCTAGGAATTTTACCATTTTGCAGAACAAAACTTACTCTTTGAAAGAAGATAACAGAACTGGGAGTGTCTGAAAAGTATCATCTACAGTGTCTAGCACAAAATAAATTGATAAATATGTGAAACCAGGAGAATGCGAGCAATAATATTAAAAAATTATTGGGAGATATAGAAATTTGGTGTAGGAGGTCCTTCTTTCTATGTGTTGCTTTCATTGGTTGAATAAAGAAACTGCCTTGGCCTTTTGATAGGCAGAACTTAGTTAGGCATGGAGGACAGAACTGAATTCTGGGAGGAAGAAGGCAGAGACAGTGAGATGCCATGAAGCTCCTGCCTGAGACTGACATTGATTAGAATCTTTCCCAGTAAGCCACGACCTCGTGGTGTTACACAGATTGGTAAAAATAGGTTAGATCAGGATGTGAGAGTTGGCCAAGAAGAGGCTAGATATAATGGACCAGGCAGTAATTTAATTAATACAATTTCTGTGTGATTATTTCGGGTGTAAGCTAGCAGGGCGGCCGGGACATGGCCCGCTTGCCTCATACAACAGAAATTATCTGGCCATTAAAATTATCAAGAATAGGGATTTTTAAGGGTTTATCTGTGTAGCCCTGGCTATCCTAGAATAAACTCTGATCTCAGAGATCTGCTTGCCTTTGCCTCTCAAGTGCTAGAATTAAAGGTATGTGCCACCACCACCTGTTATGACAAGAAAACATTTTAAACACTTATTACAAGTATATCTTGGAAATTAGAAGAAAAAGGGGGAAATTCTGTAGTGAGAAATAAAATTTCAACAAAGGGGAAAATAACTTTTAAAAGAACCAGATGAAACTGGGGGTTGTTTGTCAAAAAGCAAAAACAAACAAACAAACCAAACCTACAGATAAATAGTCAATTTCTTACAGCTTATCAGAGGAAGGAAGCAATAAAAAATAAAAAGTTACAACATCCTGTACATGAATCTGCCTCAGTCATTATAGATACAATTCTGATTGCTTAAAAGTCACAAACAAGTAGTCAATGTCTATCCTATTGTGTAACACAATAAAAAACATTTTGACCGTTATACAAAATTCTATAGGACATTGATTCAATGCAATTCTGGAAACACTATTTGTATGTATGTATGTATGTTAGAAATTTGCAATCAAATTTTAAAATTTATTTAGGAAATCAAAAGACTTCCTAATAGTGAGAATAGTATCAGAAAAGAAAAGAAATACTAAAGGACTTTAAGACCTTATAGAACTTAAGACTTTATAGTGAACACCAAAATGTGGCCCTGACAGCAGGAATAAAACCAAATAGATCACTGGGAAAGAGAGTGGTCATATATAAACTCACATACAGTGTTTCAGGGACAGTACAAAACAATTTACTGGAATGAAGCATTAAATTGGAACAAAACAAATGACACTAGAATAATTGAGTATCCACGTGGAAGAAAATCCTCGACTGCCATAGTACCTGGTGCAGCAAACAGAAACAGTATTGAACATGTCTCATAGGTGTATAAAGCCACAGTATCTTCTTACAGAGAACATAGAAACAATGTGCCATAAGGAAAAATTGCTATTTAGTTAGTCAAAATAAAAAACTTCTGCTCATCAAATGATAACACCAAATGAAAAAAAGCAAGCAGAAGACTGAATGAAAATATTTATAATGTATGATAAATAATTTATATATGAAAGAATTTGTGTGCCAGTCATAAACAAAGACCTATCTAGGAAAACTGAATAAAACACTTGAAAATAAAATTCATGAAAGATAGCTGATTAGGTAATAAGAACACAAAAGGATACTCAGAGTCATTGCATTTTCAGGAAAATGAAAACTAAAAAACTATATTGGGACAATTTTGACTTACTCATTAGAATTGCTAAGGGAAAATGATAATGAAAAGTTGGAAAGCATATAGAGCAATGGTTCTTCTCAACCTTTCTAATGCTGTAGCCCTTTAATACAGCTCCTCCTGTTATGACCCCCAACCACAAAATTATTTTTGTTGCTACTTAATAACTGTAATTTTATTGTTATGAAACATAATGTAAGTATCTGATATGCAGGATGGTCTTAGGTAACCCCTGTGAAAGGGTCATTCTAACCCTCAAAGAGGTCACGATGGCTCACAGGTTGAGAATCAATGATACAGAGCAACCAGAATGCCCATAACTTTACTAGTGGGAGGCAAAATGCCATAAATTTGGAAAGTTATTCAGAAATTTCTCATATACTTAAACATATCTCCCCCATAACAAATACTTCTACCTGTATGCAGCTATCCATGATTTGAAAACATTTGTTCACAAAGACTTCTTTAAGAATGGCATGATGTCTTTACTAATAACAATCAAAATGTAAGACTAAGCCAGAAGTCTACCATAAGTAGCTCTGTATTCATAAAATAGATTAGTACTCAGCAGTAAAAATTGATGAATGAGTGAACTAGTAAGCATTTTTCACAAAATACCTGCCTGTGTTTACAAAAATCAGATCACATTTACTCAGTAGTGGTAGGGATAACATGGAGAGATTGAGGGAATTTTCTGGTGTCACAGAAATATTCTGTATTGTGCTAGAAAAATGTGAAACTAGGCATATGCTTTTCATGGAATGGGACACTGAAGGACTTAGCTTTCCTATAAATGTAAAATTATAATTTGTCTAATTCTTGTAACTCCCTAAAATTGATTTTAATAATATATAGATTCAAAGCAATAAGGAGTTGAATTACCAACAAATTCATAAGACAAAGAAGACAGGAAAGGAGATAAATAGCAATGGGAAATTATAAGTAGAAATTGCAAAACAGTAAACTAGTCATTTATATTAATAATGCTAAAAATAACAGATTAAGCATGTCAGTTAAAAGATAGATGTGTACAGGTGGGTTTCTTAAGTAATTAACAACATACTATTTAAGAGACACACTTTAGCCTAGTGGTGGAGGTGCAAACCTTTAATTCCAACACTTGGGAAGCAGAGGCAGGAGGAACACTTAGTTCAAGGCAAGCCTGGTCTACAGAGCAAGTTCCAGGATAGCCAGAGCTACAAAGAGAAACCCTGTCTCAAAAAACCTAAAACCAAAACAGAGAATGAGAAAGAGAGAGAGACTTTAAACATATGGACACATACACATTGCTGTATAATTTAAAAAATACATAAATGCAGTAACCATTACTATAACCAAATATCAGAGAATGTAGCCTTGAAAAAAAGAGAGAAGGAGAATCACCATAAGAGAGTACTAATTATGTCATTGGTGAGGGTAGGATGTCCTGTGTCTTATCCAAGGCTCACAAATAAACAAGACTATATTATAATGACAAAGGCTTCAATTCATCAGAATGACAAAGCAAGCATAAGGCTTTGTTTACTCAATAACTTGTCTTCCAAATAAACAAGGAAATATTGATACAAATAAAATTTTGAGAAAATTTACATAGTTATTAGGAATTTTTGATTTGTTTCTTGGTGAGGTAGATAGCTTTTAATTTTTAAATTACATTTATTTATTTATGTTCATTTATGGCTGTGCACAAGAATTGAAGTCAGTGGATATCTTATAGAAATCCATGGTTCTTTCCTTCCACTTTGTGGGTCCTGGGGAGGTAATTCAGGTGGACAGCTTGGCAGTAAAGCTGTACCCCTGAACCATCTCGCCAGCTCAAGGGGAGGTTGTTCATTTGTTTTTATTCTGGAAATAGAACCCAGGGCCTTGACAGTGCTAAGTGTATACTGTGTACCACTGAGCTTGACTCCCAACCCTTCATGGTGGGAGATGTTTATCTCTATTTTGATAGTACTCATCAGAACAAGAAGATAAGATACTAGTAAGATTATGGAAGATTTAAATAACTTGATCTAATTTACATAATGGAACACTGGTGTGGGAAGTCCTTCTGTATATGTGTTGCTTTTATTGGTTGATGAATAAAGAAGCTGCCTTGCTCTGTCATAGGGCAGAGTAGAGCTAGGTGGGGAAAACTAAACTGAATGCTGGGAGAAAGAAGGAAGAGTCGAGAGAAGCCATATAGCCCCACCAGAGACAGATGCCAGACAGAACCTTGCCGGTAAGCCACAGCCACGTGGCAGTACACAGATTAATAGAAATGAGTTAATTTAAGATATGAGCTAGCTAAAAAGACACTTAAGCTATTGGCCAAACAGTAATACAAATAGTTTTTGAGTGATTACTTTGTGGTCTGGGCAGCCGGGAACAAACAAGTGGCTTCCTACTACAGAACACTACATCTAACTACTGTTAAATACACATTCTCTAAATGTGAAAATTAACACTGATCAAAATAGATCAGATGTTAGATCTTAAAACAATAATCAGTAGATTTTGAAAGGCTAAAACACTAAAATAGAGAAAGAAGAATCAGTTAAATTAAATGCTCGATTTTGAAGGAAAATTAATCTATTCCAGTCTGGAAATAGATGGATAGGCATTCAAGAAAGAAAGAAAGAAAGAAAGAAAGAAAGAAAGAAAGAAAGAAAGAAAGAAAGAAAGAAAGAAAGAAAGAAAGAGAGAGAGAGAGAGAGAGAGAGAGAAAGAGAGAAAGAGAGAGAGAGAGAGAGAGAAAGGGAGGAGAGGGAAAAGTAGAACAGAGAAATAGAGAGGAGGAAATTATTTAAGAAATCGTGAATGAAGATGTCTAAGAACTACAAAACAGGCATCATTAGATTGAAAGTTTCCAACGTGTTCCCTGAATAGTTAGGGAAAAAAAGTCACTGTGCCTCTGTCTTTGTCCCTGTCCCTGTCTCCTCTCTATCTCTACCCCTCGCACACATGCACACGCACGGATACACACACATAAATGCAGTTAAATTATTGTAAAATTTCAGTTCCCTGGGAATTAAAAAGTTCCTAAAAGTGTACAAATTTAAAGAAATCAAGTCACTTAAATGAGAACTACGATGTCTCAGTTTTTGCTACAGCTCTGAATACTTGGGAAATGTCAGTATTTGAACTGAAGGAAACTTTATTTTCTACCAAAAATCCTATCCACAGTCAAAGGATCAATTCAAAGAAACCTCCTACTCCCATTCACCTTTTCACAGGAGACCCATTAAAGATGAGCTTTAGCAAAAGAAAAGAATAAACAAAGAATAATCAGTCACAGTATTCAGGAAATGTATCTAAGCTAAAGGACCAGTCAGTGATGACAACCCAGGGAGAACAATTGCAGTTTGAAGCATTTGGCCAGCGGATGTAGCAAGATTTCTCCTGGATCCAAAGGGTCAGGATAGAAGATCTTTGGGGAAAAACCTAGGAAGACACTTCAGGGAAGGCATTGAAAAGTAAAAGAAAAATTTACCATTAACTATGGGAAAATAGCTGCTCAGCACACACTGTGCTGCCCAATTTTGCTCTCAACTGAGCAGTTTTTGAGCGTCTGTAATAATGTAAACACTGCTTACTGATTTGAATAAGAAGAATGCTCTGAGTACACAAGTAAGTCTGGGAATCTGAAATGGCAGCAGAGAATAAGAATGAAATCCCAGTGTTTTGTATTTGGGAATAAATAGGTAACACATGGAACTAAAATACTAAATGTAATAGAACACACATAGTATTGAAAGTGATGAGGCAACAAGCTAAAAGGTCAAAAGAAACTGAACCTGAGGAATGGAGAGTAGGCAAAACTGAATAGAGAATGACTATTTCCCATAGGCCTACATGTTTGCTTGTTTAATTGTGCATTGAGCTCTTGTTATTTCTGTTTTCTCATTCACAAATATAGATAGAAAAATCATTGATTTTTTTCAAAAAAATAATAAAATAAATGTTAGAAAAAAACCTGGTGACTAGAAAACAATCAAGGAAAGCCTTTAATGTAAAAGAAGTTGAATTAATAAAGATGGTTTTGAACATGAGATTCTCTATGTGAAAGTGAAGATAACTGGAAACAGCATTCACACAAACCACATCCAACTAGCTTCACAGATACTGTGAAGAGAAAGTGCCTAGAGGACAGGGGATTCGAAGTTAAAAATATAAGTTTTGAAAAAGAAGCAAAAATTCCAATGAAAAGGTTGAGAGGTAAAGAGATGGAAATTTCCTGTCCTTTATGTATATACAAAATAGAGGTGTAAAAAAAGAAAAATAGTTAGAACAAAAAATAGAGCAATGCAGAGAAAGATAGTTTCTCTATACATGAAAGTGAAATTCTATAAATTAAAAGGTTGCAAAGCTACTTGCCTTACTGATTTTGTTAAAAATTTTTATTGCTTTGTAAACAATACCATTCAAAATTTCCACTTCCTCCCCTCCTCTCATTTCCCTCCTGCTCCCCCACTAACCCTCCTCCCTCCCCCTCCAGTCCTAAGAGAGGGTAGGGTACCCTGCCCTGTAGGAAGTCCAAGGCCCTGTCCACTCCATCCCAGCCTAGGAAGGTGTGCATCCTAATAGACTAGGGTCCCAAAAAGCAAATACATGCAGTAGAAACAAATCCCAGTGCCATTATCATTGGCTTCTCAGTTGGCCCCCATTGTCAGCCATATTCAGAGAGTTCAGTTTGATCACATGCTCGTTCAGTCCCAGTCCAGCTGGCTTTGGTGAGCTCCCATTAGATCAGTCACACTGTCTCAGTGGGTGGGCCAACCCCTTGTGGTCCTGACTTCCATGCTCATCTTCTCCCTCCTTCTGCTCTTCAACTGGACCTTGGGAACTTAGTCCAGTGCTCTGATGTGGGTCTCTGTCTATATTCCACCCATCACCAGATGAAGGTTCTATGGTAATATTCAAGATATTCATCAGTGTGACTATGGGACAAAGCCAGTTCAGGCACCCTCTCCTCTACTGCCCAAGGACCTAGCTGGGGACATCCCTGTGGACACATGGGATCCCCTCTGGAGCCAAGTCTCTTGCCAACCCTAAAATGACTCCCTTAATTAAGATATCTTCTTCCCTGCTCCCATATCTGCCCTTCCTCCATCTCAACCATCCCACTCCCCCAAGCTCTCCCCTATCCTTCCCTTCTCCCTTCTCTCTCCCCTTCTCCCCTTCCCCCCACCCCACCCCTACCCTCATGCTCCCAACTTTTGCCTGGTGATCTTGTCTGCTTCCAATTTCCAGGAGGATCTATATATGTTTTTCTTTGGGTTCACCTTATCATTTAGCTTCTCTAGGATCACGAACTATAGGCTCAATGCCCTTTGTTTATGGCTAGAGTCCACTAATGAGTGAGTACATACCATATTCTTCTTTTTGGGTCTTTGTTATCTCACTCAGGATAGTGTTTTCTATTTCCATCCTTTGCATGCAAAATTCAAGATTTCTCTTAACCTGTGTCTTTTTATAGGTAATTGAGTCCATTGATATTAAGTGATATTAATGACCAGTGGTTGTTAACTCTGGTTATTTTTCTTGGTGATAGTGTTTGTGTGTTTCCCTTCTTTGAGTTGTGCTGGTGGAGGGTTGTCAGATGTCTGTGTTATTATGGGTGTTGTTGGCTTCATTGGGTTGTGGTTTTCCTTCTAGTACTTTCTGTAAGGCTGGGTTTGTGGCTATGTATTGTTTAAATCTGTTTTTGTCCTAGAATATCTTGTTTTCTCCAAAGATGGTGAAAGAAAGCTTTGGGGGGATAGTAGTCTGGGCTTGCATCCATGGTCTCTTAGTGTCTGCAGCACATCTATCCAAGACCTTCTGGCTTTCATGGATTCCATAGAGAAGTCAGGTGTAATTCTGATAGGTTTACCTTTATATGTTACTTGACCTTTTTCCCTTGCATCTCTTAATATTCTTTCTTTATTCTGTATGTTTTGTGTTTTGATTATTATATGGCAAGGGGATTTTTTTTTGATCCAGTCTATTTGGTGTTCTGTATGCTTCTTATACCTTCATAAGAATATCCTTCTTTAGGTTGGGAAAGTTTTCTTCTATAATTTTGTTGAATATATTTTCTGGGCCTTTGAGCTGTAATTCTTCTCCTTATTCTACCCCTATTATTCTTAGGTTTGGTCTTTTCATGGTGTCCCAGATTTCCTGGATGTTTTGTGTTAAGAATTTGTTGAATTTCCTGTTTTCTTTGATCAATGAGTTTATTTCCTCTATAGTATCTTTAGTGTCTGAGATTCTTTCTATTGCTTATATTCTGTTGGTTATGCTTGTCTCTGTAGTTCCTGTTCGATTACCCAGATTTTCCATATCCAGCCATTCTTTGGTTTGTGTTTTCTTTATTACCTCCATTTTGGTCTTCAAGTCTTTTTTTTTTTTTTTTTTTTTTTTTTTTTTTTTTTTTTTTTTTTTTTTTTTTTTTTTTT
>PVIU01020673.1:0-33449 GCA_004026605.1 Ondatra zibethicus | reverse complement strand
TAATCTGAGGGCTTGCTTTATTTTTGGTAATGAATTGTGGGGCCACATCTCTACCAATCAGAGTTTTGTAATAATTTAGTAAGAGTATATAGTAAACAATGACAAACCTACTAAGAGAAAAAGCAGTGTGTAGCTGTGACTCCATGACCTGGAATTGTAATGTAACAAACAGCTGTGATGGCAAACCACTAATCTTGTGGCTTTCTAAGGTTTACTAGATTAATCCTTAGATATTACTTCAATTTCAAATTCGGTAGTTAAAACAGTCATATTAAAAAGCATTTCTTACTTTTATTGAATGATTAGAACAACTCTTTAAGCCTACCCTACTACCACATGTCCGTTGCTTTCCCCTAGTTTTACAAACATGTGACAAAATGTCAGGGGTCAGAAACCTACTACTATGGATGGTGACTACTTTTTCTCCTGAGAAGCTGTGCTCTTGACAATGCGTAAATATGGTTTACGCTTTAGAATTTCCTTCTTTCCTCAGTAAAATACTAAGTATGTTTTAAAATTTATTTGAAACATTTTATGTTTCATGGAACTAATGGCTAAAGAGAAACGTGTAGTTGTAGGATTGGAGCCCAATGTGAAAGAGTCTTGGAGAAGGGTTGGTCAAGTAACTTCAGAGCTCAGCACAAAATTCAAAAAAAAAAAATGGACAGGAGGTAACTTCTAACATTTAAGATTCTTGAAGTTCCTCTGCAGCTCAAGGAATTATTCAGCATTCATATCTATGGGCAAGTTGGACTTTTGGAAACTGTTCCTCTGTTTATAACTTTAATCTATACTCCAAAGTCAATTTTGCTGTTTCTAGTTCTACGTGTTATCTCTCATCCCTACAAGAATTTGTATTTACTGTTATATGAATTAAATATTTATTAAATGAGCAGAATATAGAAAAGATATCTTTCAAGTAGAATCATTTCTGTGAGAAAATAGTCATTTTAGTTTCACCATAGAACTCCTATGAGAGGGAAAACAATGGTGAACATGTGGTCAATGAATAACCTACAGCATCAAGTACAAAATGGTGATAAGGGTAACTTTCTGATGCGCTGTGCATTTAGAACTAACTTTAAAATACTTCCATTGGCAAGTAGCATTAAACCATCAATTTGTTCAGAGGAAGACTTACAGATAGAGAAAAAAGAGGCTAGGCCTGTAGTGTGATTCTCCTATAACCTAGTGACATAAATTCAGTCAAGGTGATTGATTCCACATTGATTGGCTCCTGTGATCTCATGGAAAAAGTTCTACATAAAACTGATGGGCACACGAAAAGTAACAAGCCCAACATATATGGATACATTAGATTGCGTTTTACTCAAATAACTTTTCTCAAAACTTTGATCAAATGTTGCCAACCTACGTAAAAAGGAAACACCACAAATGGTGATTCCCAGCTCAAGATCCCAAGCGTCAACAACAGCTTGTTATTGCTGGCAGGGCACATCTCTTTCATATTTTTGCTTATCATCCTCAATTTTATGCTACAATATTAAGAAAAAAAATCACTTTTCTTCACTTAGAAATTAAGGCATTTAGTTACAGACATGCCACATCCTCTACAAATAGAAAAAGATAATAAAGCTTTGACAGTTTGGGGAGTTGGTATTATTGGGCATTATTTTGCAAATATCACTGAAGAATCAGATGACCTATCATCCTCTTAGTGTATGGAAACAAGCTGGATAACCCTCTCTGTTACCTGCATTGCAGACTGGCATGATAGGTGTAATGGTCCCAGTTAGTTTAATAACTCTTTCCAATAAGCTAGATGATATATGCAGCTAGCATCTACATTTTGATACAAGTAAAATATTACAGAGATAAAGACAAAAAATTCACCAAATAGTATCATCATCTGTGAACATTTTTTTTATTAACTCTGCAAGCATATTAAAAAGTATGGCCCATTAGTTATAGCTTTGCAGGCTTTACTCAATATGTCATTTTAAATTGCATGACAAAGATATGTAATATTCTAGTTTGGCTTCTTTTTAATATGCATAAACAGATGGTTTGAAGGAAAGACTGATGTATAAATATATCTGCATATGTATCTGTGTTTACATGCACATATATTCAATCTATTTGATATTACCATCTGGTAATAAATCAACAGTATTCATTTTAGTTTTATGCCAATGTCAATGAGATAGTGGTTTGTATTACAGTTATCGTGTCCAGCTCTTCTACTCATTTATCTTGAATTATGTGTGTTTATTTAAGTCAATATGCTACATATATCTTGGTCAGTAACACAGGAATTTATAACTCACTGTAGTCCAGGCAAGGAATGAGGAAGGGCAGTCTCTAGAGATAGATGTGGTCTTTTAATGCATTAGCTAAATATATCATAGTCTTCATAATGACCTCTGGATTCTGTAAGGTACTTCTCACTGCATTCCTTACATTCACAGAACATTAGAGTTCTTTTATAGCAGTCTTTTTCCAGTAGCTCCACAAGTACTGAACAATTTGCAATTTGATTTTCTTACGAAAATTATGAGCTTATTATGCTCTAAGGTGAAGCAGATGGATTATGTATTTTCCCTTTGACCATCATACTGGCTTCTGCCCGACAAACTCTTTGGCTGTGATAAAGCATAAAGTTAGAATACAAAGGCAATATTTGCAAGCAGCTAGTATTTAAGGAATGAAGACATAAAGATAGGAAAACACATTAAAATGAGTCCTAAATTTAGCACTGTTTATTCCCTTCAGAATGTCATGCATTAGATGTAAATTAAAAGTAGAATTAACATACATAATAACAATGACATGGAAAAAGGAAGGGTGTAACAAATTGTCATAAACAATAAATGTATTGCCAACATTCTTACACTGCACATAAATTTTTGAAGTGTTATATTAAATGTGCTCTGTGAGGGATCAGTCTATTATCTATCTATCTATCTATCTATCTATCTATCTATCTATCTATCTATCTATCTACCTACCTATATACCCTCTATCCTTTTTGTATCTGTGTGTACTATGTTCAGTATTTTGACTAGAATAATATTAATACATTTCTTATAAAAGGATAGTGGAACAAATGAATAATGAATATTAATGTTTAGAAAGAAAATAAATAGGAGATGTTTTATGGCCTTTTTAGAAAGAAATGTACAGAATTTTGTTTATCCTGTATAGGAATCTGAGATTGACCTAAAATGAAACAAAACAAGCAAACAAACACCAAAAAAAATGACATGATTTAAGGCTATCTTACCGAATAAGCTAATTTACTCAGGTTACAAACAGGAACACGAATGAAGGTAGACTGATTAGGAGCATGGATGGCTTAAAGACAACTCCATTACCGAAAAGCCCATCCGAGGTTTAGTGATAACACATGGAATCGACATCCCTGGGACTCCATGTGTAATTGACACACAGCAATGGGGGTGAGAGACACTCTTTAGCAACTGCCACTTAGGTAATGCTGGACAAGAGCTTGATCCTGTAACTTTTAGAACATAGAAGTGTCAATCACGTCTATGGTCTTACTGGACTCCCTCCTCCTTCAAGAAAAGACTGTTCCAACGTGGAGAAAGCAGTTGCAAATCAGCAGATGTATTATGGAAAAACTGAAGGGAAATATCTTAGAAAATCAATATACAATATGAAATTCAAACATCTACATCCAAGCCATTGTTGTTATACAGGCTACACACTTCAATTAATAGACAAACGGTCAGACAAGATTTTGTAAAGCAATCAACATACAAGTCTCACTTCTATTCAGAGACGGATTTTAAATATAACTATACATAATCATTCAAAGTTTTAAGGTATTATGCTTAGATGAGTGATTTAAAAATATAATGCATAATTTAAAATTACAGATTGATAGATAGTCTTTTATAACAGTCAAATTTATAGTCATGCTAGTTAGGTTTTCTAGATATACAGATATATATATCGGTTAGATATTCTTCAACACTTCAAAGACCTACAAAATAAAGCATTTAAAATGTTTTAAGAATAAGTTCTCAACAGTGAGATTTTTTCAACAGTGAGACATGTCTGCTTCTGGCAGCACCAATTATTTCAAAAGATAGGCATGAGTCTTCTTATAGAGTTTGCTAGCCATTTGGGCAAGAGCCTCCTCTTGCTGGGACTGCTTGATAGTATGCTGTATGAACTGGGCACGCAAGACCCACAGATATGACTATTAAACTTGCCTAAATGTGAGAGAGTCCTTCAAGGTTACTGCATGAAAGAGTCTACCAGACATTCTGTGGGACACAAAAGAAAGTGACTGACAAACTGCCAATATAGGCAAAACAGACTTTCAGATTTCCTTATTCGTAAAAGTAGTCTGCCAGATATTATGGGCCCATAGGCTGAAGATGGATGCCCCAACGTTACAGAAGAACTTTTGGGTGACTGTCCAGGCAGAGAACTGACTCTGTCAATTCTAAAGTTGTGGAAGTTGCTTACAATGTACTTCCTTTTTACCTAGGTAATGTTATATTCTTCTGCGGCCCTTATATAATTAAAGACAGGTAGTTATAGTTTTCCTTAGTTATGATAAAAGATAAATTAGATATAAAATGTTCCAGATACGAAAGGCTAAATATTATAAGAATAATTCTTGCTTGCTACTTGTTTTTTATATGTAATTTTACTATGTTAAAATTAAATCTTTCCTTTTTATTTAGAGGGAAAGGGGGAGATGATGTGGGATGTACTTTTGTATATGTGTTTTTTTATTGGTTAATGAGTAAAGCTGCTTTGGCCTATGGCAGGGTAGAATATTATATATTATTCTCTAGGTGCTGAAGGGGGCAGATGCCATGTAACTGCTGAAGGAGAAAGACACTAGAACAGAACTTTATCCAGTAAGCCACAGCCTCATGGCAATACACAGATTAATAAAAATGGCTTAATTTAAGGTGTAAGAGTTAGCCAGAAATATGCCAAAGCTATAGGCCAAACAAATTCTTTACTAACCAATTGTCATAAAACATATTCACAGCATACAGAGAGGGATCTCACATCATCCTATTGACCAGTACAGCTTTTTATTAACCAATTTTAATAAATATATTCACAGCATACAGAGGGGAATCCCACATCATACTATAGGTCAAAACAATTTTTTTATTAACCAGTTGCAATAAAACATATTCATAGCATGCAGAGGGGAATCCCACATCAATCCAAAGCATATACCAATTCAAACAAAAAAAATAGTGCATCTAAATAATGTACTAAAAGTCAAGGAAAATTTTCATGAAGAGAAATAACTAAAGTCATTGAGACAGAACAATACTATTGACATTGTATTCAATGGATTGCCAAGCACAGTTAAGAATTGATAGAACAAAGTGAAAATAAGAAAAATAAAACTCTAGGTGATTTGAATTACAGATCATCTGATAGGTGAGATAAATACAATAGAGGAAGAGGACATTAAAATGTCATAATTAATATACTTAGGCAAATTGTGAATTAGAATAAAATTATATAAAAGACTATTCTTAACATATGTGTGTGAAACATTACCCAAAATACATCTAAAGTGGCCTATGCACTTTAGAGACATTTTCTTAGCAGAGATATCTTCTTCTCATAGTAAAATTTAACTACAAATTGTTATTCTTCAGGATTAGACATAAAACCTTAAACTTCTGACTATTCTTTAGAAAACAAAATAAACAAAGTAAATTAAGATGTTTGAAAATGAATGATACCAAAATGGTGACCTATAAAACCATAAGGGATGGAGGGTTAGGAACTTTATTTGTCTATATCATGGAAGGCTAAATTGTGGAAATCACTTATCTAAGCCTCTACTTCAATAGGCTGAAGCTAAATAGATTTAAAACATTGCTGGAAAGTGAAATTAAGTATAATGTAAAACAATATGATGAGAAACAAATGCACAATAATGAAATTTAACAAAGCCAAGAGCTATTTATTGACAAATGTGAATAAAGTAGATATAACTTATGAGAGAATTTTAAGTGGTATATATTATTGCTATCATATATTCAACAGCATATCACTGGTGTTTGTACAAAGAATCTGCAACTTTATGACCCAAACACCCATGATCTACTTTTTGTTTAGAATGATTTCATTAGCTTCATGGATGTCAATAACTTTCCAAACACTTGTGTTAGAGATTAAGTTCAAAACAAACACAGCCTTCGAAACTTACCATAAATGAGAAAAATTTAAAGCATTATATATTGATTGGATAAATTATATTTCAAACACTTGACACACATATCCCAGTGCTTAAATATGCTGACATAAAGTTTAAAAATAAAGGGAAGGGATATTTCCATCTTATTGTTATGCCAGTCTAAACTTTCTCCTAAAACTGTATAGAAATAGTGGCAGAAAGCAAAATTAGCCACCTGAGCTTCATACACAGAATTGTAGCACATTAGAAAATCACAATCACTAATATCTCAAAATAATATTTCACTCAGGGAATGTGGGTACAAATTATGACATTGAAAAAAATAATAGTGAAATTAAAATTCATAAAACAAAGAAAAGTCTATGACAAATTTCATTTAGATACACAGCAAATTGCATATTAATCTCTTGCTCAAAATAAAAGAGCCACACAAAAAAAGGGATGAATAACCAATCCAAAAATTATGTAGCAAATATCAAACTATCAATATTCACATTCATAATACTGAGATATTATAATGGTTTTAAGCATAAAGGTAAGATAAAGTTTTCTGCTATTTCAAATCTAAATTAATTACACTGGAGTGTTTATCCAATGTTGCAAAAGACATGAAGATCAAAGATATAAGCCTGTAAATTTCTAGGAGGGGAATATTTTCACTACCCACATACAACAAGTTTGGGTCTATATGAAAAGAAAGGTCGCTACAATTACAATCCTAAGTGAAGTTTGCATGATTGTTAGTTATTTTTAAATATTTTTATTTGCTACCAGTATTTACAAAATAAAGATGCTTTTTATAACAGCAGAATAAAAATAAAACAAAACAAAAAACTTATATAATATTATAAAAGTTATATAGTAACAAATCCTAATATAAGGCCTTGAAGCATTAGAGAAAACCTATTTACATAAAAATAATATACTCTAAATACTGAATGGTTGCACAAAAAGAAATGAAAGGAAAAATATATTCAATAAAATGATGGTTATTTTCATTATAAAGATAAAATATGATATTTGAAAATTCAAAAACACTATGCCAGTTCTTTTGAATTTGGCCTATAGGTTCTAAACTGTACCAGGCTTTGTTGATTTCCCATGGGAGGCCTTACCCTTTCTGAGGAGTAGAATGGGGTTAGGCGAAGTAGGGTGAGAGGGGAGGGGAGAGAGGGGAACTGTGTTTGGTATGTAAAATAAACTAAAAAATAAAATAAAATAAAATATTTTTTTAAATGCTCATTTTCTAATCAAGTGATAGACACTAAAGTGATTTATTGAAATTTTGGACATTTTACCCCTCTATGCCTTGATACTGAACTGGAAGCAAGTTAATGGGGGAAAAATATGTTCTTTTCATTGTGCCAATCCAGAAAATAGTTTGAGTTCTTTTAAAAAAAATAAAAGAAGAAAGGAAACTATCTGAATGGGGAGTGGGATGGTGGGAGGAAAAGTGGAGGGAATGGGAGGGGGAAGTGGGAACTGGGATTGGTATATAAAATAAAAAAAGAAAAATGTTGTTTTAGTCCCCAGACTGCAGTCCGCATCTGGAATAGCATATAGCAGACTGCAGTCTGCATCTGGAATAGCATATAGCAGACTGCAGTCTGCATCTGGAATAGCATATAGCAGACTGCAGTCTGCATCTGGAATAGCATATAGCAGACTGCAGTCTGCATCTGGAATAGCATATAGCAGACTGCAGTCTGCATCTGGAATAGCATATAGCAGGAGCCTGAGGCTGCTCGCTCACACCTGAGTAGGTCAGGCAGCAAAAGAAAGGAGATTTTGTGTTGAGCTGCTTTCTTCTTTTACACCTTTTATTCAGTCTGAAATCTCAGCACACAAGATTGTGCAGTGCACATTCAGGGTGGGTTTACCTCCCTCACTAAAACCTCTTTGTTAACTGATATAGTCAGAGGTGTGTCTCACTAATACTCCAGGATTTTCCTAATTCCTTCCAATTGACAATGAAGACTGACTATCAAAATATATTAAAATGTTCATAGAGAGTTAGGGAAATGTATAGAGGAAAATGTTTATGAAAACAAAGATAATTATTCTGTTTGTCTTGCTCTTTGGATACGTGTTTCATATTTACTGATTCCTGACTTGAGTCAACTTGGGCAAAGTGATCCAGTCTACACAAAGCTTTCATGGACAAACTGAATATTTATGATTGGATAGGTTATAATATTTAATATGAATCCACAAAATTAACAGCAATACTTATTTTGCTCTGAAATTATGATTTTAGCTGGCTATAAAAATACATCTATGTTCTCTATGAACCTGACTTTCACCTATCTATCTTCTGCCTCTCTATCTCATCTATATTTAAATTAATTCTACAAAAATCAAAAAGATGACATATCACTCAATGTTTACTGTGTCTTTCTAGAATTCATATTTTCCCTAATAAAGTGAGTGCATTTGTTAGTGTTTGCATGGTTTGGAATTATCCTTTTTGAAAACTGGGACTAAAAGAACATTTAAACTGAATGTTAGAAAAATACCCATTAATCATCTGAAAGTCTTGCCTCCCTTCATTATCATATTATGTCTAAGAAAACTAAATAGAATTGGCCTGTAAAGTATCTTCAATTAATTATTTTTATCAATCATAAAATAAAGAAAATATAAAAATTAGTGAAAAAAATTAATGTAATTTAGTTTGTATAGTAGATTTATAGAAAGCTTTAAAAGATATGAAATGGCCAGGCAGTGGTGGCACACGCCTTTAATCCCAGAACTTGGGAGGCAGAGGCAGGCGGATCTCTGTGAGTTCGAGGCCAGCTTGGTCTACAAGAGCTAGTTCCAGGACCCGCTCCAAAGCCACAGAGAAACCCTGTCTCAAGAAAACAAAAACAAAAACAAAAGATATGAAATGAACAGAGATTGTAACAAACTCATTACATAATTTTATTTTAATCTCTTTTGTACCACAGAGAAATGAGAGATGTATAAGTTAAATATGAGAATATATTTAAAGATGTAAAAAGAAAGACTCCATACTTTAAAATAACAAATTCAGCAACAAAATTGAGTAACAAACTAATCAAACCATATTAAACAAACAATCAAAAGTGCAAATGCACACATTCATACCCCAAACAACGTTTTAAATCACAGGATATACAATGATGAAAACAAATTTAAAATATATTTAAAGAATTAAATGTAGGCAATGTTATAGAAATTAAAGGCAAAAATAAATGAACAGCATCATCTCATGATCCATTAATATCAGTTTTTGCTATATAAATAATCATGTCTCTTAAATTTACAGGGTGATTTTTATAGACTTCCTTTTAATTAATATGAAGGTTAATGTGCAAAGATAGCTCAACTGTTAAGAGTGTTTGAGGCACTAGCTTCCGGACTGAAGTACATATTTGAACTCACATGAAACCAGTCATTCTCTTGGTACTTCTGCCAGCCTGTAACATTAGCTGTGACCAGGGCAGAAACAGAAATATCTTTGGGGCTTGTTCTCTTTCTGTCTAGACCAGAAAATATAAAAACAAACAAACAAACAAACATCAAATTATAGGTTGAAGGAAAGATCCAACCTTAAATGACCTGTTGTAGATAGATGGAAATCAGTGCAGTTGACCTTACACTCAGTTATGTAGTGTTCTGCCATTTACAGGTTCAAGAAAAACACATGTACCAAATAAGAGACCCAAACATTCTCTTCTATTTGGCACATAAAAATAGTATAGACTGAAAGTTGGCTTTTAGCAGTCAGGAAAATATGAGAAGAGTTAGTGACAACTTTACTGGATATGGTGTTTAAGTCTTTTCCTCCAGAGTTTAAGGAATTTTCCAACATATTAAAAGTCTACAGATTAACTGAATTGAGAAACGAATGTGTCCTCTTCTTCTGAGAAAACTCATTAGTTATATAAAAAAAAAGCTATGTCCAAAGGTTTTGATCCTTACCTCATTTGATTAAACTCTATCAATATTACAATAATTTTTTTCTAGAATTCTGGTGACTATCAGATTTCTTTAGGTGGACTTGAGGGTAGAAAGCCTCAATACGTATTTGGTAAAATCAGGGACTCTGATAGAACCTCATGTCAAGCCAGTTGTCTTAC
The DNA here is from genome assembly GCA_004026605.1 of Ondatra zibethicus. Lineage (NCBI taxonomy): Eukaryota > Metazoa > Chordata > Mammalia > Rodentia > Cricetidae > Ondatra > Ondatra zibethicus. The sequence continues at coordinate 23,174 of PVIU01020673.1, read as the reverse complement.
ACAGAAATCACACATAACACTAAACTATTGAGAAATGTCTCTTAAAATATTACCATTTACATGCTATCATGATAGTGCCCATTAGCTAACTGTGTTCTAACTAGCTCTTTTAACTGAGTATGGATTGGCAAATAATCTTTAGTTATTTATAATTGATTATACCACCTATGGCAAAAAAGTGTTTTTAAATGTCTTCCCTTTAGACACTAAAGAGTTAAAGCCTAGCTCTGAAATCATGTTCCAAGACCTTTCCATTTTTAGAACTTTATTTTAAATTTCCTAAGATGTTTCCTTTTCTATCATATATTCTCTTCATCTTCTTTTCTGAATTTCTCTCATTGCTCTTATCTACTGGTCAATTATAAACTCTTATTTTGCATTCTCTCTTTGACAATAAATTACTGTTAATGATTTCAATCCCTCTACTTGTAGAAGGATCAAGTATTATTTACTGGACCCCATGAGCATCTGTAAATTTGTCAAATCATTCTTTTCTTCTTATAGTATAAAAAGGTAAGGATGCTCATTTCAGGCAATATCAGTAAACATAGCAGCAGCTCACTGAGCCAGTTAGAAGCAAGTTTCCAAATATTGTGACTTAAACACACAGTAATATTCCATAACTTTGATTATAAAAACATAAAATTTATGGTCAATTTTTGAATTTATGTGACAGAGAGAGATGAAAGAAAGTCACTGTGGGTTAAATGATAGACCTGCAAAAATTGTTTGGGAAAGGTATTATTTAGTCTTTCCTTTTATGCTTCATCTTTTTTAAAGTAGCCTGACTCTTGTGGCCACTGGAGATAGTATTTTCCTACCAGACATTTTGTTCATCTCTTGTGTTTAGAAAATGAATCTTTAATGAATGTTAATCAAGTTTCTAATTATCATATCTTTATATTTAATGTTTATGTATTAGATGAAAGGCAAACATTTTGGGGCCAGTCACAGAGGGCAGGAATAATTTCCTCAGAAGCATATATAATTAATTTTATTACTCTATAATATCTTTAAATTTTGAGATCTTATCAATTCGCTGATTTAAAAAAAAGTAAGTCTTTAGTACTTAAGTGTGAAATTTTTGCTGAAACTCCTCGATTGCAATTTAAATCCTTTGCAATCATCCAGAATGTATAAAAGTAATATTTGTGGGATATTTAAGATTATAGACTAATCATATCCTGTTTGTTGATTTTATTTGCTTTTTATTCTTCATATTTATATATAGTAATTTTTAAAATAATAAATATCAACATAGAAAAACATTTTTATATAATATTTTATACAGCAAAACTTCTTGATTTGTCATCAAATTATTTATTGTTATATCCTGCTACAAATCTGTGGGTAACATAATGAACTCTGGGTTTTTTATGTGCTTCATACTCTAAACAAGAAAGTCTACTTATCATTGTAAAGCAAGAGTAATAATAAGAGTAATATTAGATGATTTTTATAACAAATTAAAATGTTCATTCCTAAGTAAATTCTTTATAATACTAAGACAATTATAAATAAACCCTTTGAATCTGTTGACTGTCAGTGAATTGCATCAGTGTGTGGAAATACACAAATAATACTATATTGATTAAGTAAACAGAGCAATGAAGTATAAATAAATGAATAATCAAATACAGTAACAAATTTTTCAAATTTTTTAAAGTAGCCTGACTCTTGTGGCCAAGATTTTCCACAATCTTGCAGTATTTTCAAATGTCCTGAAGACATTCTGTATGATAAATTGAAGATTGAATTCAAAGTATATATAATTAAATTATTTTCAATTCATTGCTTTCTATGATAGAAGTGAAGCATATTTACTGGTATCACCCTAAATCATTCCATATAGCCTAGCTTTTAGGAAGTGAAAATTTTTGGATCAATTAGTAACTCAAGGAAGGAAAAGATTGGGTCCCAAACTAATATCCTTCCACTATTACATCAGGAATAAAGTTCTTTTCAGCTTTAATAACTTTAGAATATAAGATGATATCATTCTAAACTTCCAACACTATACCTTTAATCTAACCATAAGAGTTCACTCTAGTACTATTAGACAATAAGTTGAGGCCTTGACATAGTTTATCACCCCTTGTGAGTTCAATAGGAAGATGGGAGATGAGATGGCGACCTTGATGGTGACGATTAGCATAGACTTCAAAACATTTTCTACACAAGGTAATGTTTCTGATGGGACGAGAGAAAATATGATGTAAGAGAAGCAGAAGGACATGGCTCGTAAGGTGCAGGCATAGGTTAAAAGTTATTCAGACTCCATGAACTGTACAGAATTGCCTTATCAGGAGAGTGAGTAGTAAATAAGCAAACCAAAAGACAACAGAAATTTGTCACAAAAATTGGATCCTTATGTTCAGCTCCGAATTCTTCCAATACAAAAAAAAATGTCTCCTTGCTTCAAGATCATTGACTTAATATCAAGGGAATAACACCTTAATTTCTTTAGAAGAGGGATGGCTTGATCCATTCTTAAAAGGAAGAAGGATTCATTAGAGAAAAGGGATAATGGCGTTTGGTAGTTGAAACTGTATTTAGTTCCGCTGATATGCTATTGTTTTCTACAAGACAATTGAGACTACCATCTGTGTCTACTGCATTAATGTCACTTTTCAATGCAACAGAAACAGTTTATCTTTTCCTTTATTTTTTAAGAAAAAATATTCTAAAATACTAAATAAATGGAAAATGCTGATGTAACAGTATTAAAGTTTCTAGCCAAGATACGTAAGAACTTTGTTCCTACCATACACACACACACAGAGAGAGAGAGAGAGAGAGAGAGAGAGAGAGAGAGAGAGAGAGAGAGAGAGAGAGAGAGGAGAAATTAAAATTTAGAACCTGCAATAAATTATCACTTTTAAGTACTTAGAAGAAAGTCTATATGTGTTTGTATATAAAATTTGTACACATACCATCCAACAGCAAGCAACAGCTACCAACTACCATACTGATAGATTTGGACTTATTAAACTTTGTCAGTAAGCCTTACTCAATGGCTTCCCATGCTGTTTACTGCAAAGGATCATAAAGGATCAAGACACTGCTTAAGGTCTAGGATAGATTTCCCTGTACTTTTCTATGCTCTACATGAGTCTTGGTATTGACTATTTGACACAAGCCATTATTTAGTTTTTGATGGCCACTTTGTAATGGTGTCATTAGGTTGAATACAATAATATTACATAGACATTCACTGTAATTTTTCATATACAAAAGAATTATATTAGGAGTTAAAATGAAATAATATTATAAAATTAAATGAATAACTAGCAGTATTTTGCTGTTAAGATATATGAAAATTTTAAAAAATAATTCATTAATGGGGGTCTTCAGTGATAAAACAGAACCATAAAAGAGTGAGGTTAAATTGTACAACTTCTTATGGAGGGTTATAGATTATAAGTACAGTTATTAGACTATTAGTGCTTCTAGAATTCATTAGAGTCAGTGTGATAACCAATTTCAATTTCCAAAGATTTCTAAAACTCAAGATAAAAACATTAAATGTGTGAACATTTGAAGATTTGGTCCTGTTTAGGTCCCTGAGAATAATCTAGGTTCCCCAAATTTTGCAATAAAAATGGTTCCTGTTTGAAAGACCAAAACTGAATAAATTTTAATATTATTACAGCATAAAATATTTTCTTTAAACAAACATAATATGCACAGTGCTGATAATACTGAAAATTATCAAAGGCTAGAATGTACCTAAATACATGGGAGGTATTTATAAGTGATAACCTTTATTTCTTTCACTATAAGATTTGCAATAATTTCATCAAAAAATGTTAAACTCTGGACTTTCAATTTCCCTAGGGAGAAAAATGAGTTAAAATAGCTGTGAAGGAGGGTTCTAAACTTTGTTTGCTGTAAACACAATTCATTCTACATTGCAAGAGCGCTCGTGGTCAGGGTAGAAAGTGATATAAGCCTTTAAGGACACAGTCATTTTGAATTTAAAGTGTAACCTTTGCAGAGTTTTGTTGACTAGACAAAATTTGAAATGTCATTTTCTTGTCTTAGAGATATGTATTATACTGTTTTTAGAATTTGCCCTCCATTAAAACCAGAGAGTCACATGCTTTCTCTCTAAGAGAAGGAATTAATTCATTAGGTAATAAACAACAAAGTAAAAAGGGAAAACCTTGGAAGGCATTGGATGCCATTATCTTGATTTTCAGGACGTTGTATCCCGTTACTTACATGAGAGTATTTCCATGTGGTCAATGCCAGCTAAATATCATCAAATCAATTTTGAATTTTAGGGCATGGTTCCCCAATTAGCTGAATTCAAATTGTAAGGGTTAGCAAGGAAGTAACAGTAAATTTGTAGCATGGCTGTAATAATTATTTTGCGTATGCTTTAGAAATCACTTTTATACCTAAAAGTAGTGATATTTGTAGGTTTTGTAGATTTTTTCCTTAATCAATTGTCAAAAAGAGAAGTTTGATAATAAATGTAAGCCTATTTGTCTATATTAAAAGCCAAACATGTATTCCCTCATTGTTTGCTTATAAATATTCATTGCTTCAGTAACCAAAATAAATAAATGGCCCTCTCCATTTCATTCTTTACAATTTACAACAGATCAAAGATTATAACAGGGTATAGTCAGAGTCAAATTGCCTGCATTTATTACAAAATATCATTGCCTAACCCAACAATACCATTAATAACCAATTATATTGTGTGTTTGTTCAGACACATATATACATATACTTTATATTTAGAGACATAACAATTTTAGATCATATATTGAGTTCTCTACTACAGAAATAGAGCTAGAAACATTAAAACATTATCATCTTATTTATATGAAAGTATTTATGAAAATACCAGTCTTCTGGCCTGTTCGAAAAATATACTAACTTTGATTTTTAATGAAACACAAAGTTTAAAAGATACATGATCATTCATCACAAATTTTATCGTTTTCATGATTGGTGAGAACTCCTTTTCGACAAGTGATTTAATTCTACACTTGTACTGGCTTCTTAACCTTGATCTTAATAGATACATGCTTAGAAAATAAAAGCTCAGAATGGGCACTTTTCTGTTCTAGGGAACAGATCAATCTTTGTTATACACAGTGATTTTCCTTTAAAAATTGTATTTATCAATAAACTTCATAAACACAACGTCTCTTAGTTTATTTACATATGGTCCTTTGTGAAGTAAGCTCTAGAAAATGGTGCTTAGAATATTAATTTATGCCTTTTTTTTAAAGGAGTGAAACATTTGCTGTTCTTCACCAGTACTTTTAGGTTATACTCTACAATCTCTAGTTGAAAAACATCCTAGTGAAGTGAGACAACAAAAAACAGAGGAGAGGAAAGCTGAGTTACAAGTTCAAAGGAAACACCCTGAATGCTGATGCTATTTTTTCCTTCCCATAGGAAACCACAGCCAGATATCTCGAGTGCCTGTTGCTATTAAAGTGCTGGATGTCAATGACAACGCCCCTGAATTCGCAGCTGAATATGAGGCATTTTTATGTGAAAATGGAAAACCCGGCCAAGTAAATATCTCCATGTTGTTAATGCTGAATATGTTTGTATACAACTGTCTCGTATTTAATTAATCTGCATCATCGTGTGCATTTGCATTGGTTTGCTCTACAAAGTCACAGGGATGAAACTAATCCAAATGGGAACAGAAAGGAATATTTGTCTATTTCATATATTAATTCTCCTCCTACGTATGACCAAATTGTTTCATAAAAGTGGAATGATCTGCTCTGCTATGAATCCAAAGCCAAATCATTGTCTTAAGATTCATCAGCTATGGGTGATGCTTGGTTGATGTCTTACAGTGCAGGAGCTTGACTCAACCTTCAAATGACAAGCATGTAGTCAACAGCTCCTTGCAGTCATGCATTTTTGCTTTTTATTTAAAAGTGTAACACTTAATTGTTAACCCAGGAAAACAGGTAGTTTATAGGAAGCTTCAGGTAGTTATTTTTATGTCAGTACACATGTATGTAAATTTAGGCAATCATAAGGTAGATAACAATTTTTAGAAATGCCCATAAGGCAATTATATGTGTAATGATGGGACTCATATTGCATAGATAGAAATAATGAAGGCAGAAAGATAAAGGGCAGAAAATAAAAGCATAAAGCAGAGAAGATAGAAAGACGAAAATACAGGAAAACAGGAAAGAAGGGAGAGGATGAGAGAAGGAGGAAGGAAAGAAGGAAGGGATGTGGGAGGGACGGAGGGAGGGAGGGAGGAAGGGAGGGAAGCATAGAGGGTGGGAATGAGTAAAAATAAGAACAAAATCTACAGAAGTCACTATACTCTGAATGTTGAAATAAAATTGGCCTATGTAAAGTATTACAAAACCACAAATGTAATAGATTTATTTTAACAAGGTGCTGAAGTACTGTATGTTTAAGAAATTTATCATTTTTCAACTTCCTAATTTATTTCTGGATGGTGACATTTTAATTTAAATAAACAGCAGCTGACAGCATGACACTGGAGTTGTTAATCCAACTATTCTTGTGCCTCATGTGGGTGTTAGGAATTAAACTTACTATTTGCCAAGAAGCTTACCTGACAAGAGTCATATTTTTTTTATCCCAAAAGAATAGGACTGTAGCTCTCTCCTCTATTTTCTTATTGATATTTTAAAAGGGATGAAGGGTAACCTGCCCATAAAACAGTGGGCAAATTCTTCTAGACTATTCTTGCTTAAATGCTTAGGTTCCCTCCCACTCACCCCCAGTCTACCAAAAAGAAAAGCAAAACAAAAGAAAACAAAAACAAACAAAATAAAACACACACTTCACACACAGCAAAGCTAAAGTTCTCATAATAAAATCCATCATCTTTAAGTAACTAGGTACTGTGTTTTTATCAAAAGATTCATCCTTAACAGTTTTTAGTTTCATGTTCCAAAATTAGCTTTATTTCTTAATTTCATGACATAGAACTGCCCAGTATGAATCATACCTTTCAAACATCTTCCATTTATGGACCTTATTGACAGAATAAATCACAGTGTGTGTGTGTATGTGTGTGTGTGCATGTACACACATGTGTGCAAGTGCCTGCCTGCATGAACAAATATCAATGATACTATTTAGCCAGGGTGCTGGTAATAAACATAGAGATATTGATCAAAATGTGGCAGGTCAAGTCCAAGGATATGGTTGCTACACGGACCAGAAAATTGATAGGATAACAGAGCCACCACAGATAGAAGTGAGGCATTTATGTATCATACAGAATCTGCGGAATGCATTAGAATTTAAGCAGAACTTCATTGCTCATGCAGAACTCATCACACAAGTTCAGAGTCAATGGCATTGACACTAAACACATTGGCCTCTATAGTGGTATCGACAAGAATGCTGCATGGATCTCTAAGAATTTGGACTTTTCCCCTGTGGAATTTGACTGTTTATAAGGATTTAATGATTTTTTTTTCTGCAGTTCCTCTTATCTTCAGAAAAAAAAATAACAGAATAAAATTCAACACAGTGTTTCATCACCTCTTCTCTGCAACATCAAAATAAAAAGTTTATTCTTTGTTTTATGAATTTTGCAAGTCACAATGAATGACTTATTCTGTGAGCAATGCGTTTGCCTTGTGTGTGTTACTGCACTGTGTTCCCTAGGAGTGTGATTTCAGCTTGCTTACTGGAGTTTTCTTTCCATGAAGGGATCAACCATTGTTTTGCATTGGTTTGAACCATAGATCTGACTGGGTGAGGCATCTACTATTGTTTATACAATTTCCTCAAACCCTCTGAAACCTTTGTGTCAGCCAGAATTCATGTAGGTCTCTTTATATCATTCCTGTCTATTTGTGTTTGAATATCTAATTCTTATATTTTATCTTAGTCCTACATTTTTGTTTGTTACTAAACTTTATAGTGTGTACTTGCAAAGTTTGAAATATATGCATTTCTTTTTCCTTTCATTCTTTAACTCTTTTAGATAATCCCTCAGTACATATAGCACAGGATGGCTTTGTCCCCAGAATTTCACTGACACTGTTCTCATGCTCTTAACCTTTCTGCCTCAGTCACCCCAGTATTGTGATTATAAGGATATAGTGGACTCTCATTTCCAGCTACACTATGTGTTTGTCATTTCTTGTAATATAACACAAATGGCTCACTCACTATGGAATTACACTGTTCATCCTTAGTGATCATAATATCATGAAAATAAATAAATAAAAAATAAGTATCAATTACTACATCAATAGTTATCTTAGTATTGTTCAGTGATTAATGGTGTGCACCTGGAATACACAGATTTCAGAATAAACTTGAAGAGAAGCAGCTTCCTCGTAGCTTTTGCACCTGAAGAAATTTAATAATACCCCAGGGCTAGCTCTTAAATATACCCTGTATAAATGTCTGGATTGGAAGCGTATATGCAAAGCAATTTAAATTACCTCAAAATGGAGATAGAGAATCTACTTCAACATACTCATATCAACAGTATTTGATTTCTCTACACACATCCAGAATCTTAAAGAAGGCAAAGAAAGAGGACCCTTTGCCGTGTCTGGGTAATCAGCTATACTTCATAATGCATCTTATTACAAGAGGTGTAACTATGCTTCTGAAAGAACCTAGTGAATCCTAATGGTTCCTATGACCTTTTCAATAATCTGAAACAAAAGATAGAGTTCATAAAACTGAGTCTCTTGGGAGAGCAACAATAACTATCATAAAGAGTCTGGAGTCACTATCCATCACAGAAAATCCATCCAAATCCTTTTGTTTTTGAGTACATTTAATGGTCTTGCTAAACAATTAAATGTTAATGCAATATTTTGGATCACTATTTATTCTCTTTAAACACCATGTCTAAAATATATGGGTAAGTTATGTCATATGATATCAAATGGTATACATCTGCAGAATTTAAGTCAAGCAGAGTCTGATTTTGGTCATCTACCAAATACTAACTATCAGTTTTATGAGATGCATAGAAAAGATCTCTTCATTTAATCCTGACTAATGCCCTGGATAAAACTGGGAATGCGAATTGCATTTAAAAATATGTCTGATAATTGACATGTCTGATTGAGAGGGTGTTTATTGTCACTAAGTGTCACTGCGCATCACCAGGGCTTGGCTAAGCATGAGAAATTTAGTGCCATACAATATCTAAGAATTAGACTTTTATCATCATGAAATTTTCTTTCTGCTCCATGTACACTCATTTAGAATTCACAGATCTTTCAAGAAATTCTTTCAAACACCCAACACAGAAAGAAGCTAAATGGATCTAAAGAGATAACAATACATCAAGAAAAGTCCTCAGATTATAAAATAAATTCCACAGGTACAGAAAACGTTGGTCGTAAGAGTTCAGCCAGAGTCTATCTGAAGACAATGGGGAATCCAGCTGGACAGGAGGAGGAACAGGTAACAAATGTTCAGAGACTAGTGTCTTCCTTAAGTGTGCTCAACAGCTCCACATGCAGAACTACACATGGGGAAGCAACTTAAAGCAGCAGCCACAGTTGGCCAGATTTCAGGACATTGCCCTTCCTCTTACTTCCTTGACTGGAATTTTTTTTTCAGGGTTTTATTTCAAATACTAATGTTTTACTTACTATATACAGATTAATAGCTGCTTCCTCCCAACAGCTCCTCAGCTCAGGAATTAAACAGTTTTTTATTTTGTTGTGAGTCAAGGCGTCCTGATTAGTCTTCAAAATATTTGGACAACAGGTTGTTTAAGCTCTTCAATCCTTCTCGAAACATTGTGTCTTGTCCCTATAAATGAATGTAGTGGATTATAAAGTGAGGTTCATCAACGTCTATACTAACAGAAACCTGTTGTTGAGAAAGAAGTCGTTAGGTCTGGTTTATAAAAAGAACATAACAAAACCAAAAAAAAAAAAACACTTTAGCTTATAAATTTTATCTATTCTTGGCAACATTTTAGTCACTTGGTATTTATTGTGGAATTATCACAGTTCAACAAAACACAGTCACCCACACTTCTGGTTGATATGTAGCATAGTTACTATATGAAGGAGGGTAACAATAATTTATAATTATATTTTAAGTTGAATTCATTCAACAGTTAGACATATTTCAAAAGTTAATTTCTCAAATATTATTCATTTGCTTTACTCTCAGATAGGCAGTATACATACCAAATTCTTTGCATGAAAATTTGTTCATTTATGTATTGAACAATAAGAATTATGCATTTATGGTGTACCAATCATTGTAATATCAATTAGGAAAATAATATGAAAGGACGGAAGTATTCTCTTAAAGCCAATGAAGAAGACGTTGTAAACATTACTTAAGAGTTTCGGTTAGAAGGAACAAAAATTAAACAGGTAACAGAGGAGAACAAGAAAATTACTGGAATCTGACATAGTATCAGATAATTGTTTTTTTTTATTTTTTTACATTCGTTGTTACTTAAAGTGAAACTAGAGAATGAGAAGAGATTAGGCACACAGGGGAACTTCGAACCAGCAACTTAAGCCAGTGCAGAATTCACAGCAATATCTCTGATAACCGAGGACATCTGTAAGTCAGAATATTTTCTAGAATTCCACGTCTGAATAGAATTTGCACCAATATTTGTGAATGCAAACATACATTATAAAGAGGAAAGAGCCTTTAGGAGACTGTAACTGCCAAGCATACTAGCTAGTCCTTTTGTCTCATAGTTTCCTTTTGTTGACAATGGAGACAGAAGTAAATTAAACTGTTTGCTGTAGGTGGGAAATAATACATAGAATCATTTAACATATTATAGAGGTTTTTAGCTGTGCAATTTGACATTTTCAGGAATCGCAAAACTATAGAAGCCAAGACTGAAGGAGAGTATAGTGTTTTCTTTTCTACTTTTTGTTTGAGACAAAGTTTCACTATGCCTAACTGACCTGGAATATGATACTCGAGACCTGGGTGGCTTGGAACTCACAAATTTCCCCCTGCCTCTGTGTTGGGATTGAAGACATTCACCATCGCACATGAAGTAAAGGTTTCATGAGACTACAGAAATGTTTCAAACTCAGTTCCTGAAGGTGTCAAAACCTTTGCAATTTCTAGAATCTCATTGTACTTCTCAAGGAAGAAGAATTTTAGAATTTTGTGAGCATGTAGAGTAACTCCTAGAAATCTAGCCATGATAATATTAAGATTCTGAGTAAAAATGAGAAACACCATCAAAGGTGGAAACATATATCAGCTCGTGAGAAAAATAACACACTTTACTCAAACACACTCTGGGACACCTTGGATAAAAAGAAAGAAAGCTTCATAAGAAAAGTAATAATTCTTTTCCTTTAACAAACACAGGGAAGAATGAATCTGTAACTTGGTTCATTTGTTTTTCAGTTTCTGAGATCTTTTCTATGAAATATAAATCAACAAAATAAATTAGGGTGTTTTGTAAGACTTGTGAAGCAGTTTACAAGGGATTTAATTTCAACCTTCCTATCAGCCCTTTCCTGAGCTATCTGCACACCCAAGTGGGAGTCAGGGTTGATTTAAACCAGAGGAAACTGATGATGTCAACAGAATACTTGAAATACTATTTTTTCACTTGAGTTTGGGTAGAATAAAGATGATTAGTTACTTGGAGTCCATAACCTGTATATGGAGAAACTTTATGGAGCAAAACCTTGTTAAGTGGGCTCTTAATAGGAGTATGGTTTGAAAAGCACAATTCTGAGAGAATTAAAAGGATTTTTGATAAAATATTTTTGAAGACTATGTAGTATGAAAAATACAAATGTCATTCATATCTAAGACAGCCATTTTATGACTCCGCGTTATGGAATGGTAGTTAATTTAAACTCTCATATCTTTGGAAACACCAGGCAGGCAGATATTAATATATTCATACACATATATACATATTGCTTTTACTTTTAAGGAAAAGCTTCATGTAGTCTATGTCAGCCTGGAACTCATTATGCAGTCATAGGCAGCCTTGAACTACAGATTTTCGTGCCTCCACCTCCCACATGTCTAACTAAATATTTAAAACATCGACATTTTTTGTAATTAAATAGCAATATGGATGGAATAACTCTAATTTAAAAATCCAAGACATAAACTTCTCTAAAATCCAAGCGTTTTTGTGCTCAACTATGACATCTTGTGCAGAAAATTTTACAGCTGATATTACAGAAAAGGTTACAGCACAAATACAGTCAGGAGTACAGCTTATTGAGGAGTATGTGCGTGGCATGAAGAAGTCCTTGGGTTCAGTCCCTAAAGCTACATTCGAAGAAAAGTATGTTAGAAAAGAGACAAGTGAAAATCATATCAAATTATCTTCAAAGAGCATATACAAGTGTGCATGATGGAGAAATGAATTTTGTTTATAAACTAGACTCCCACCCTTTATATTTATTTTTGTAAATATGCAAACATTTCACAATTTGCAAAATACTTTAAATTTACAACTCTAAAACACTTTAGATAAAGGAATAAACAAATTATGGATCTTTGAAAAGTGCCAAAGACTAAAAATAAAATATACATTAATAGAAACATACCTGTTCTTTTTTCTTATTATTGTTACATATTTTGAGGTGGCTTGCAGAGTACAATACAAATGTATCCTAAATAAGTCAATACCGCCAAGAATAAGCTAGTGATTATTTTTTAACAAATCCACTGATTATTTATAAGTGTCATATTTTTCTATGGAGAAGAAATGACCAGATACCCTTTTATTATTAGTAGTATGAACTTGTCGATTAGGATTTGTTTATGAATTTGTTTAAATTTTTTCAAATTCTCTGGGTCTACAGAGAGGAACATATAGTGTCTAAATCTTCTTCCAAACCCTTGTCCTTGATTGGCTGAGATTGATAGAAAGGGTAATAATGTTTAAAGTTCTAAAGTGAATTTTAATTTTATAATTTTTAAACTTATTAACTATTCAGTAAGAATTTAGGATAAGGGGAAAGTCATATGAACACAAATACATGTTTGTTCCATTTGTTTTCCCGAAGTATGGGGAGGATCATGCTTTTGAGGAAAGCATTAACTACTCTAGATATCAACAGGCTTTAGGATTAGACTTTGTATTAAGAATGTAAATTGGGTTAGTGGGGGAGCGGGAGGGGACTAGGAGAAGGGGAGGAAGTGTAAATTTTTTTGAATGAAAAATAAAAGAATATAAAAAAATTTAAAAAAAGAATGTAAATTGGGTACAAAATGCAGTCAGAGATAGTAAAAAGATGGATAAACCGATAGTCACAGTTCTATAGTCTTCAAGTGATATGAAGAAACCTTCCTTATTTCTATAAACCAGAAGTTGTAGATGATAGTATTTCTAAAAGTAGGTTCCTGAAAACAACTTGTGCTATGGCATTATAATCTGTGAGATGGGGTGGGGTTGTGAGTGTGTGAGGGTGTGTGTGTGTGTGTATGTGTTTGCATGTGCTGTTGTGTGCTTTATTTGTATGTTTTGTGTGTGATAAAAATAAGGTTAAGAAACATTTAATTAAACCAAGTTCAAGAATATTGGCTTAGCAATATTTTGTTTAATTGTATTCTCCTTGCATATATGAAGTCTCATGGATTTCCAGAAGGATTTTGTGTGGTACTTTGGCTCTGTAACTCATTTCTGATTATAAAATATTTCAAATTTATATTAAAAGATATAGATGAAATTAATGACCGAAGGAAATCGTTACCTTTTAACAATAAAAGATAAGACTCAGTTCAGCTCAGGAATTAATGTTTGCCTGCACAAGCAGGCATTGGCATATAAACTATATGCTAATATGTTGAGCATGGAGAAGAGACAGAGTGGAAAAGGGATTGTTATGTCAAATCTGGGTAGACCACTACAGTTTACGTGTAGATGAAAGCTAACTAATTCAGTATTTATAAAGCTCCATAATACATGGAGTGGTTTGTTTTTAATATTGGTTATTTCTGGGGACATAAAAAATATGATGCATGTTGGGTCAGCAAAAGAACTCAGGGAGCAAAAGAGATAGAAAAAACTAACATATCTAAACATTCCATTCAAAAAACATCAACTATATTTCCTTAAATCAGTTTAGTGTCAATAAAAATGAGAGGGTGAAATTAAACATGGGATGAAGGGTTATGCTTTTCTTAGGGGATTTGTGAGAGCCCAAAATCCATATATTTATCGAAGACACATTGATTTCCTCATCCCCTTCCTGAGGTCCTTCTTGTAGCTCTCCATTTAGGATTCATGTTCTGAAAGTGACTATGGCATGTTGGAGCCAAAGTGTGTTTCCATCTATAAAAATGACATAGGAGGTCACGGTGAATAAGGAAAAAAATCCTTACCAAGGCTGGATGGCTAAACAAATTAGCCCATACATTCTGTCAATAACTTTTAAATGTATTTGGACTATGATTACATCTGGGATCTATCCTTGTTTTGATATAATTGGGGGTATTAAAGATTTATTTGTGTATGTTTCCTTTAATATCTGTAATTCTTCATTTGTTCAGTAAATCATGATTATTTTAACTTTATTTTCATGAGAAAATATTTTAATGAAAAATTTTCTTCGAAAATAATTCTCAACAATTTTGTTTTATTTGATTATGGACACCATAAACAATTGGATGAAAGCATATGCTTCTTTAATGTATGCATGTAAATTAATAAGTTCAAATAATTTTAACTTTGAGTTAAGAAATGTGAGCTAAGAAGTTTGTTCACCAGGGATCCATTTCTATCCAAGATAAAAACTACTTCTATAATAATTAGAAGTTCTATTTTCTGGAATATATATATATGTATACATATATATATATAATACAACTATATATATGTATATATATATAATAAAACTAACAATAGGAGGAGAATAGGAGAGAACTTTTAAAAATACTGTATCCTATTATCTTACACATTCCCTTCTTTTATTGATAATTTCCTTTATATCACCTTTTAATTAAATCATTGAGAAGATAAAAAGTAACAATACAAACATTTTCTGAATGACAGGCTGCTTTATGGCCTTGGTGAACATCATTGCAGTATTCTTAGAGAATATACACACATACAAATGCATACACATATATTTATGTGCCTCCTTTTTCTTTTCAGCATCCCTGAAGAATATTTCAAAATTTGTAACACATTAGTACTTTTTTACCTTGTCTCCAGGTAGAGCTATGATTATAAATATTAATTTAATTTTAAATTTTACCTTTAAGAATCAGTAGTACCATAAAATTGTTGAAATCAAGGAAAAGAACAACAAAGATATATGGTTCACTTTTCAGTTCCCAACATGTTAGAAATCTAAGCTCAACTCTCCTAAAATGCATATATAGAAAATGTGAAAGTCCGTGAACTTTGGATAAACATTGAATCCCTGTGAGAATAAGCCAGTCTGTACTGAGGCATGTTAAGGATGAGACACATTAAAGCTTTTGTTGTACTAGTTAGCCCCCTAACGCTTATTTCTTAGGGCATTATAGGGCTAAATAACAGAGAAAAAATGTTCAAATTATCACATGTTTATCCATATATCCATTATTTACTTATCTGTAACCACAAATAGTAAAAATCTAGAAGGTCATTAGGATGAATTTGATATGCTTACAATTATCTAACATCTATTAAATAATGGCTTGCTGCTACTTGGCAGACATATACAAAGTACTGAATGGGAAATCTCTCACAGACCATCATGTTTCGAGACTTAAGAACAAATTAATGAGTAGTAACCACAAGAACTCATTGGTAATGTTTTATTGATTTCATGATACTTTTGTTAACAGATTGGATCTTCAAAAAATGTAAATTATTGGAAAATACAATTTAATAAGAATTAAAAGAATCCCATACAGATTTAGAAGCAAAAAAATCTAATATTTTATTAGAACCAAAATTATATTGTTATACATATTATTGAATTTTTCTTTTTAGTTTTTACCTTTAAAAGATTCTTTGATAAGTTTCAAGAAATACAATGTCAGTGCACATCATAATTCAAGCCTGGCTTTGAAATGCATTTCCTTAATGACACCCTAAATACTCTTTGCTTTCTTCTTTGAAAGAGGTAAAGAAATTGTTTTCAGTCTTCATTTAAGCTGAATAAATATCATAGGAAATTTCAAAGCCCTAGTGGCCTTGTTGCAGTAAATTCATACAAAGAAGAATGTATGTTACATTCATATGTAAACTGAAAATTAGGTACAGATCTCACATCTGTAAATTCTCTAGACATTTTTATAAATTTCTTTGCAAGATATTTTTAATTATATTTATAAATCAATGGAGGTCACAGAAGCTCACAGTACGAACTCTGAGAATTCCACTTGCCATCTCTGCTCTTGCTCTGTAACAAGACTCTCTAGGGGTTCACTTCCTTGAATACATACGCACTTCTTTTTATTCCACTGTTTAAACTAAGTGTATTCAGATGTTATTACATCATTGAAAAATTGAACCTTCTTAACATGGGTATCTTAATGAATTTTAATGGCACAACGTCCTTCAAAGGATCTACCCTCATCAACATTTAGATAAAGTTCTGAGGCAGTAGTGACCTGTATTAAAGTAAAATGAAGCATCGAATATAGTTTAACCCAAAATGCTAACTGCAACCAATGTATGGGATGTTTGGAAAGTCAACTAGATTCACCACTTTAATCCCTTTATTCCCAGAATGTCATGAAGTTAGTTATCATGGATTGACTCTTACAATAAACCCCTTCTGCCCTAATGACCAAAACGCATGAGCACCGCTCTTTTTTGTCATGTATTTATAATGGCTTTAGGGCAGAATCACGTGGATTGTGGAACTTGTGTGTTGTTAAAGCCTGCCCTGATACTTCCTGGTTTGTTAGTTCAGGGGTAAGATGCAGAAAGTACATGTCTAATGAGTCCTCATTGACATAAATGATGGGAAATGCATGCTTCATTTCCAGTATGCTGTTCAGACGAAAGTTCTGAGGTGTGGTATGGTAAGTAGCTGTATTCCTTTACTACAGGGATAATAGATTATGGATTGCATGTGTTGTTTTCAATATGTTGGGTTCACTAATCAAATCACTCTCATGTAGGTCATTTAATCAGTACATATGAGCCTTTTTGTCTACATTATATATAAATACTATGAATATTAGTATATAATCAAGGTATACTATTAAAATGCACTTAGTTGTGACCCCAGATTATTAAGAAACTATCTCTTCAACTGTTCCATTATTCATTGAACTCTCATACAAATTTTATGACCCCTCTAACAGTCTAACCTGGTTACAGAAGGTCAATGTAGAGATTTGGGTAAAGGCATGAAAGGGTGGCACAACTGATTCAAAGGAGAGCCCTGTTATCCCTTTGACTTACAACATGAGATTCTCACATAGTTGTTCTTAAGTAAAGGGGTCAGTTTGCACTTGTCTCTTAAATAACTATATATTCAAACTGCTTCAAGGGTTGTGTGAACTAAACATCTTACCTGGCCCTTTTGTTCAAATTTTTTTGACACTATGATGACCCCAGAGCTAATCCATGCTTTAAGTGAAAGCTTATGTGCTATGTGTTTAGCAACAGTAAGTTACATTTCTTATTTGTCAAATCTGGATAGGGTTCAATTGCTTCCTTGTTTGTGTTACAGTAGTTTTCTATTCTATTTTCTAGATCAAATAAAGCATCATGTAATCAAATGGTAGCAATGCCCTTAATAAATACATTAAAAATGATTATTTCATTGGACATTTCATAACAATGTTATTTCAATGTAGAAAAATAATCAGAATGTACCCATGAAAAAACACTCTCTGTTTTATGCATAAAAAGAAATTAGGTTTCAGATTGTCTCAGATTACTTCCTTAAAGAAGGAACACTAAAACTGTGATTTCGATGTGGAAAGTTTAATTCAAGAAACCTCTCTCTTAATGAGTGCCTCTATGCTTAATGATAAGTTGCACTTGCAGCTACTTAGGGTCATAGGGTGACCCAAACTGACTGTAATTATAATGAGTTATATAATGTAACTAGATACATTTCTTAACAAAATTTAAACATAACACAAACTTTAATTTTTAGCTTTAATACATTTACAAATATATTTTATGGCATGATGCAAAGTCTCAAAAATACTGAAGTTCAGAGATCATAGTTCTCACATTTGATTAAGTCATAAGTCACAAGATAAAGTCATACGAAAATGATCCTTTTACTTTCTATGGAAAATTTCAAAATCCAATGGAACATTTATATCCAAACATACACACTATGCTTGGAACCATCCTTATTTACTCAACATTTTATCATGCTGAGAGCACTTCCTTGTCATCACGCTTTTGCTATGTCTATTACCACCTTTGCTATCTAGATGTGATAGTTATATGCCATATAAGCCAAATTTTTTTTCTCTTGTGCACTGTTTTCTGTTGAAGTAACCAATATCATGGAAACAACGTGGCATGGTTAGTATGAATTTTGAAAATGAACACAGCACCTTCAGTGTAGGATTCCAAGAATATTTGTCTGTCTGAACAGCAGTCGTTCTTCTGATCCCTGGCATCTAGTTACCTCGGGATACAAAGCCAAACATTGTTTGATATATTATCCACTAACTTTAAAAACAGCATTCGTTATTGGAAGAGAACAGGCACAGCTCCCCAGGAAGGTCTCCCGCAGGGAATTTTTGTGCAAGGGGCACTCCATCTGGCATCCACACATATCCTAATGGGTAAAAAAGTGTTGTGAGGATTCAAGGTTTAAGTCTTACCTCCAAGATCCTCCCCAAAGCCCACTCCAGTCACTGTAACAGTTCCAAATCTCATTCTAGATGCCCGTAAATACTCAAATTGGAAAGAAACCTGTAATTGCCCAGTGGAACTTTCAAATACACTTAACTTTGCTATTTCAAGCCACAGACATCAAATGGAAACAAAGGTAATGCTCTTAATTTTCATCAACTTACCACAGCTGAGGTTTTAAAGTGATGGATACTGCTCAAACCATTCTAGGCACAAACCATCCATGATGATTTAGAAAGCAGAAAATGAGTCTTTGGACCAAAGAACCAGACCACAAAAAGGATATCACTGGCCTATTACAAGCAATGGGAGCCCTCTGAAGTGATCAGAAATGCTGATGCCCATTTTATGTTACAGGTCATTCAAACAGTAAGCGCCATGGACAAAGATGATCCCAAAAATGGACATTATTTCTTGTACAGTCTTCTTCCAGAAATGGTCAACAACCCAAATTTCACCATCAAGAAAAATGAAGGTAAATATGTTGACTTTGTGAAATGCTGCAGGGTAGAAACTTGGAAATGGCAAGTCATTTCTCAATGCAATTGGGAAATATAGTTGAAATAATTTTGTCATTAGTAGCTGAAGCCATTTTATCAGCAACATAGCAAGGTTGATACCTAACTTCTTCTTCCTGATATTGAAATTATGGATTAAAAAATCCGTTGATGTAAATTGGTGTTATGCCAGGGAATACCTCAGACACCCACTTAAATGCTTCCAAGAAGATTGAGAACCTGAGATATCTTTCACTTTGCAGTTGTTAACTTTTAATTGAATGTTTACTAAGTCATTAGGGAAAGTCTGTTTTAATATTGCCTGTTTTGTGAGTACACAATCGAGGTATTTGTTTTAATCCTGGACCAATGTTAATAATAGCAAATAGTTTACAAAAACCTTCTTGAAGAACATTTTATACTATTATTTGCGTAGTACAAACTAATTTTATTTCTCTAAAACACAAACAATATTTAATCTATTTCATTTTTTTTTTTTTTGGTTTTTTAAGAAGGGTTTCTCTGTAGCTTTGGAGCCTGTCCTGGAACTAGCTGTTGTACACCAGGTTGGCCCTGAACTCACCCTAATCCACCTGTCTGGGCCTCCCGAGTGCTAGGATTAAAGATGTGCGCCACCACCTCCCTGCTCTTTTCTATTATTTTTTAGATCCTTTCTAATATGGCTTGGCTAGTGTTCCTTTTTCTGTGGTGTATTGTAAAGTAAGGTTATAACTTAGCCTTTAAAAGTCCATTTCATTTATATATTGATATTTCCTCAGCTACCATATTTTGAAAAAGCAATTTTAACTTTAATTAGGCTCTAATATATTTATCTTAGACTTAACCATTAGAATATTAGTATTCACCACATCAGGTTTCTGGTTTTCTTATAGGGATTTTTGTGCTTTCCAAATGCTTCATATATAATTTACATTCAATTACTGTAGGAAACTTTGGTTCATGATAGCAGTTTGGAATATTGGTATCTCAGTGTGAAGGAGGTTAATGGATTTGGAGAAAATTCCATTATAAAATAAAATACCGTTTTATGGCTTATGTTAAATGTATCACGGCCTTGTCTTTCACTGCAATGCTACTTAGCTCTTTGGGGATGCTTTGATAAATGGAGATGCGTCACAGAAAAGGAAGCAAGAAGGGCATTATACAGACATTACTCACCTATCCGGCTTTCACTATTATAAACATTAAAGTGACAACATTTCAGTCTCTCACCTTAAGGATGGAGTGCTTGCATGTTCGTCCTCCCAATCAGAAACTCTTATACAAGAACATTATTTTTGTTCTTTTACAAAGACAAGAAGGATTCATCTTTTATGGAAATCTTGTATATACACCTATGCTAAAAAGCCCATTCATAAATACTAGATTGACCTGAGAATCTAGAATAATGTGGCTCCTGCTTATTTTGACCAGGAGATAACTGGTATCTGTATTATTTTCGTATAAAATACTCTACATTTAAAAAATCTTCACGAAGTGTTCTCCTTCTTATATTCAGAGAACCTTAGGTTTTCCAGCCCATTCCATAATTTCTAGAGTTGCTTTTTTATAACTGTGGCCTTGGAAGGCCTTGTACACAAGTGTTGTGTGAATGAGAAGGTAGATTACTGGATTCCAGAGAAAATCTAATTTAAGCCTCTATTTAAAAGGACAAGATTTCTGAAAATAAAATGTCATCTAATAGTGAATGGGTTTCACCTGTTCTCTCTGTAATTTTGAAATTAGTAGAAAAAAGCAAAGGAAATGTTGTGTTACACATTGCAATAACCTTTCAGAGGAGTATTTAAAGCTGCATGGATTTTGTGTTTTGTTTTATAACTAGAAAATAGGAGACCAAATTTTGTCCTATCCTCTAGGTCTGTAAAGAAGTCTGGGTGTTACAAAATGACTCAGGATAAAAAAAAAAGAAAGAAAGAAAGAAAAAGAAAAGATATTCCATGTACTACAATTGTTCCTTTTAAACCATACAGTCATTTGTTTTGCAAATTGTGACTGTAAAATTTGTTTATCTAAGGGGGATATTTTTATTAAAGAGAAAGAGGCTGCTGTTCATATTTATGTCTGGAAAACACCATAAACTAGGACTGTCTTGTAGAACGTAAGACATTTGTTCACTGTGACTTTGGATCCAGGATCCAAATATTCAACATCCCCTCATAGAATAAATCATGATGTTGACGGGCTTTTTTTAGTAGATATGTAGTTTATACACAATTTGCCTTTGCCTAGATTGTAAATTCATGAGCTCCTTCGTAGGCTACAACTGCACTGCTACATGAATATTTACTGTGAAAAAGAATAAAAAATATATCTTAATAATATAGAGAAGCAATTAAAATAATCAAAGAGTTTGTCAATTTTAAAGTATTGGTATAGGTTGATAGACAGGTAGTATATAGAAACCAAGAAGGAGAAATAGGACGTTGTTATGTAGTTTGTATTTTCTTGTTAATGATAGGAGAATGTATAGTCGATGATGATATTTTTGTTACTATTTACTGTGATATCAAGTGTTGGATGTATAAGATAAAATCAAATTCTCTAATTATATTTGTAATTATTAATCATTTATTTCCTTTAGTCTGTGCTTTTAAATGGTTATGAATTGATGCTTCTAAACTGAGATAAAGAGAATTTATACATTTAAGACTATGAGAATAAAAATTTTGCAATATTCAATACATTCAAATCCACACTTGATAGATGAATTACTCTCCCACATAATTTGATCTTCATGCAGACGGCTGAAAAACTGTGCATTTTCTGAGGAATTTGCAGCCATGTCTTCCAACTCAAAATTATTGTGATCTTTCTTCTTAAATAGATTGGTCCTCATACAATTTTCACTCCACTAATTCATAATCAAAGACAAAATGAGATAGAAATGAGCTGTCTCTTTTATACTACACAGTTGAATGATTTCACAAATAATTTCCCTTCCAAGTATATAGGAAAAATATTTCTGTCTTAATAATATGGCCATTTCAAAATGGAAGAAAGGAAAATAAAAGGTCAAACATGAGGAGACATTTATATTTTGCATATGTAAACTTCAGAGCACCTTGAATCTTTTGATTTTGTGGTACAGACATTGGCTGCTTCATCTTATACTTGGGTGAATTTATAAACAAAGAGTTTTTGCTGACCACATTTCAGTATTGGCTTCAATTCTAACCGTGGAAATGGAAAATACCCAACAATTCAGTATAAGAAGACAAGGAAGATAAATGGACCTTTTACAGATACTGAAATATCTTGCTTTCAGGAAATTTGAGGTCTGCAGAACCTGCTTTTTTCCAGCCTGAACACTGTAGGTAAAATAATCTTTTGATTGGAATTGTAACATCACTGACTGCTGAAATGGAAACTTTTGTGACTTGTATTAAAATATTGAACCGATTTAACACAGGGCAAGGAGGAAACTGTGAAGCTCTTCTCTTGTAAGGAGGGCCTATGAGAGAAAAATACACAGTGAACTTAAACTGAGTTAGTACTTAGTTAGTCTTGAAAACATCTAGCAAAAGAATCAGAATCGCTAATTAACTTGTTTCACCTCTCCTTGGAAACCTCGTTACTGTTAATACTGCTGCAAAGACTTCCACTCAAGGCCTGTCATTCAGTCTCAGTGAGGATAATTCAGAGTTGTGTGTGTGAGGCCATGCGGCCAACACCAGCATGACAGAGAAGCACATAAATTAGAAATTCACTCTAAACAAATAATTGTTTATGATTATAATTGATAATTATAAATGATCAGGTTTATAATTGATAATGTAAATGACATGAATGCTGAATAGAACTTTTGAGTAAAACTGTGTAGCAGGAGTTCAGTATCTATAAAATATTTACTTATTCAAATTATAAGTCATGCTTTTTCTTAAGAATTCGATCTCAACTGG
>PVIU01020672.1:6982-33540 GCA_004026605.1 Ondatra zibethicus | reverse complement strand
TGCTGTGAGAGAGAAGGCAGTGTGGCAGACGCCATGCTTCTCCAGCACAAGATGGACACTGGTTAGACTCATGCCGGTAAGCCACCACTCAAGTGGCGATACACCTTAATGGAGATGGGCTAAAATAATATGTGAGAGTTAGCCAAGAAGGGGCTGGAGATAATGGGCCAGGCAGTATTTAAATGAGTACAGTTTCCGTGTAATTATTTCAAGTACGCACCGGGAGCTGGGCGGGACAGAACAAGGGGCCCGGCGCAGGGAACACAGCCCCAGCCCCACATTACAACACATACACATGGGAGAACTAGAACATTTGTAGCTAATGAGAGGCAGGGCACTGTCCACATTCACAGATCTTGTAAATAGCTTATGAGTTCCATGCAGTAATTTAGGAAAGTATTCTTGGTCCTTTCTTTTGTTTCTTCATAGTAATGTTGAAAATTAGGCACTGCAGCCAGTTAATGTTCTCACATCAAATGACTAATCTGGTGGGCATAATATAGCAATCAGTGAGTGTGGGTGTCTCTGCATGTACCTGCTACTGAACGCCAAACACATTGAATGACTCCTTTTATTTCTAATGACATCCTTCATTGATTTAAATCTGGTGCTCTATATAATTAGTCCCTTCATTTAACAGTGAATTTTAAGTGTCAAACATGTGTGACACTGAGTTAGGATCTGAAGGTGCAAAAAATGAATAAGGAAGTATCCCTCTATTTGAAAGGACTAGCAAGCATAAAATGGAGAGTCAGGGAAATATAAGAAAAATCTTCCCAGGAATAATAAGAAGACTGTCTCTTCCCACAAAATCTGCAGCAAGAGTCACGCCCCCCCCCGAAAAAAAAACAATAGCACAACTTAAACCATCCTGAGATAGAGTCAGTTAGAATTTCAAAAGGAAAAGTCAAAAAGCAAAGGCTGTTGATACAATGTGTAGATTATTAAAAGTCTCCGTTCCTGTAGCACTTCTCTGATTTGAATTGCAGAGAAAAGGATTCCTCCATGTGTGAAGTCATAAAGAATCAGAGTTATGAGTGCTTCAGGAAACTGGGCTTAGGCCAAGGCTAGTTTATTTTATGCCTTAAGCAACAACTCGAACATCTTTTTTCTACTTTCACATTTAAACCCTTAACTAGGTGGTAAAGACTACTAAATGCCTGTTATTATTTATTTTCTATTCTTCCAAAATCACGAAGTATTTAATTGGTCTTAGTGCATTCTAGAATGCAGACATTTGTCAGGATCTCATGTAAGTATATTTTGCTGATGGAATAAAGAAACACTTGATGTGGTTGCTTTAAAAAATGTCTAGAAGATGCACCTCACACAAACAACATCCTTTTCTTTCTCTTGCCTCTTCAAGCTTGCTGCCTAGAACATGAATTTGATCATCTTATAGGATATAATCACCGTCCTACTTAGGAGAACAATGAAATAGAAAAGGCTAGGTAGCTGAATAACATAGCCACAAAGGAATATGCTCTGAACTCTTAAAGTAACTGATATCTGGAGGACTTTGACACAATTAAGTCAAATTCAAGGTTAAGCAACTTGGGTGTAGGAAATTGTGGTGAAATCACTTTCATTAAGGACAAAAAAAGCATTAGTTTACTGATTACTACTATCTGGTATATTTCATATTAAAAGTAATTCTCATCCTTCATCTGGGACCTATTTTCTTTTTCACTGGGAGCTCCAAGGAATTTATCTAAGTTCTCAAATTCAGTTTTTTCCTTCCTTTTGATTTTTCCTTTCAGTTTAAGAATTCACCATTCAAATAAGCAGAGTTTAGGTCCTTTAAATAGAACAATGCTCATTTAATTCTTCTGATACTTGTCTTTTCTGTATTCCTTTAAAAAGTACATTTTCTACTAATTAGATGCTATAAATTTAATTTCTTACTTCTTCCCTAATTTGTATTTTTGTTTTTTCTAGGATGCAATATTGCTACTCAATTCAAATATGACAATTATACTTCAATTTAAAAAATTAATCTTAATTATAGTGTTCTCTTCTTATATAGATGGACATGTTCTTCTTGAATCACTGTTAGATTTCTATAAATGTGTAGTAATTTCCAAACTTGAAAACAAACATTTTTTAGCCCCAGTATTTGTGGGAAAAGCCTCCAAATGCATATTTAGTTGTAAGAGAAGAGTGCACTTATAGTTCCCAGCCACCCAGACCTTAATAATTACACAGAAACTATATTAAT
This sequence comes from Ondatra zibethicus, assembly GCA_004026605.1. Taxonomy (NCBI): domain Eukaryota; kingdom Metazoa; phylum Chordata; class Mammalia; order Rodentia; family Cricetidae; genus Ondatra; species Ondatra zibethicus. Next base: position 31,322 of record PVIU01020672.1, on the reverse strand, counting down.
TACAACACTGTTTGGCCAACAGCTCAGACAAATTCTTAGCTTGCTCTTATATTTTAAATTAACCCATTTCTATTAATCTGTGTATCGCCATAAGGCTATGGCTTACTGGTAAGATTCTGGCATCCTTCTCCTTTGGCATCTACTTGGTATCTCTTTGACTCTGTCCCTGCCCTCTGTTCAAATTTCCTGCCTGGCTTCATTCTGCCATGCTATATGCCAAAGCAGGATCTTTATTAACTAATGGTATTAAAACATATTCACAACATACAGAGGGGAGTCCCACATCATCTCTCATTTTCTTTTCTGTCTAAATAAAAAGGAAGGTTTTAACTTTAACTTAGTAATATTACATACAACAAAACAGGCAACAACCAAGAATTATACTTACAATATTTAGTCTATTTGTATCTGGCAAAATTAAAGAAAATATTCTATCATCTATTTTATCTTTGTGAGTCTAAAGTTTTATGTCTAATTTATCTTTTATCATAACTAAGGAAAACTATCTGTCTTCAACTCCATCAAAGACCCCAAAAAGATATAATATTACCTAAGTAAATAGGAAGTGCATTGCAATCGACTTCCAAAGTTCTAGAAATGACTAGACATATTGCTGCCTGGACAGCAAAGTTCTTCTGTAACACTGGGGCGTCCATCTTCAGCCTACAGAAACATAGTATCTGGCAGACTTTTCCATGAAGCAGGAAATTTCAAAGACAGTTCTGCTTATATTGTCAGTGTGTCAGTCTCTTTCTTCTGTGTTCGGCAGAATGTCTGGCAGACTCTTTGAAGAAGCAGGAAACCTGAAGGACTGTCTTACCTTCAGCAGTCATTTTCCTGTTGGTCCTACATTTCCAGTTTATACAGCATACCATCAAGTAGTCCAGACATCACTTAGTAGGGTGGTTCTGGGTCTAGGCTTCACAAAAATATTCAGTCAGGATATAGGCCAGAGTTGCAGTAATCTCAAGGTTTCCTAGAATGGATCAATTTGTAATCTCACACACATGACTACTGCATGGATTTATGGTACTTGCTTCTAAGTTCATTCATGTGACTAAGTTCATTCATGTGATTTCTGACAGGCCTCCATACAGCTCCTCTCCATACGGAACTTTTTGATGAGAACATGAATGGTGGTTTTCTTTTACTTTAGAATACAAAATATTTTGTGGACATATCTTTAAATCTACAAAATTTTCTAAAATCTTAACTTGATTTTGTAGGTCGCTTTGTGGTTCCCAAAGTACCAGTTTATTCTTGAGGCTTTTTTGATCTTTTATCATTTTTGATCATGCATCTGGTTTTGTTTAAATGTCTAAAAATGCTTAGTTGTTTATTTAAATTTAATAATAAGAAAACAAGAAGGTTGAGAAAGCCTGCATGTAAAAGATACTGAGATCGGAGAGATTTTATGGTGGATAATCAAGGAAAGAATTGTTTCTTTATTTGAAAGTGCAAAGTCCTTATGTTGAGACATAACTCCTAAGCTACCACATTTAGTTCTTCTCATGTCACCAAATCTAACATTTGGAAATGTCTCTCTATCAAATTGGAAATAGTTATCTACATAATTTAAAAACATAAGAAATAAGAGTGAAGAGATTGATTTATCTGTGTTTTCAAATTCTACTATTGTCACCTCTTCTATAGTACCATACCCTGTATTGCAACATGCCCATTTTATCCTATTTCTCTAGAATAGCTAAAATTTCTTCCAGTTGTTCCGATAAACACAATTACAAAATGAAACTTAAGGAGAAAATGATTTTTTATTTCATCTTAAAAATAACAGTACATCATTGATAGATAATAAGGCAAGAATTCCAAGAAGGAGCTTGAATCAGAACCCATGGAGAAACTTACTGAGTTTCCTTTTATCTTCCTCTAGCTCAGATAGTTTTATGTACAACCCACAACCACCTGTCCAGAGGTAGTGTGGCCCACAGCTGGATCTCCCCCATCAATAAACAATTGGTCCTTCAGAGAAATGGCCACAAGCCAGTCTATACTGAATAATCCCCCAAGTGAAGCTTGGTGGTAAGTCAACCATAAAAACAATCAGTACAGTAGATTCTATAGAAAGGATTCATTACTATAAGAGTCTGGGTTATGTTGATAATGAGATATGGTTTTTTTGCAAATACTATTCCTCCATTGTTTTAACTACAAAATAAACTAAAGAAATTACATAGAATTTAATATTTCCTAAATCAATACCAATCCAGTTTGTCCAGGAATTTTTTTCATTTTCTTGTACATATTGCTCATATATATTGAAAAAAAGGATCTGATGTACATTTAAAAGTTGAGCTCAAAGTGAAAATGCTAGGAACAAGCTTTCAAAATGTATGATTCTATGAGTTTTCCTGATTATACATATCTAGAGAATCCTATAGTTAGAATTTTTGTGAGAAATGATGCTAAGAGTGGAGAGTATTTTTTTCTTACAACAGATGAGAGAATTTTAGCTATTGGAAAACAGTTTCTTTATTGGTGTGTATAATTTGGACATCTGAGCTTCAAAATATTGTAGAAGACATAGTTATGGATAATCTACATTATTCATACTGAACAATTTTTTCTGATATTATACAGTTTGGTTAATATTTTTAGTTCATTTAACATACTGTTGGAATTATAAAGTTCATAGAGATATCCTTGGTCCTTTAAATTATGGGAAAATAAAAATCATCCAAATATTTTATGAATTTGCTCTGCAGGCATGCTCTACCTTTATTTTATTTAAATTTCATTAGCATGATGATTTTCCAGAGAATAAATCTATGACATTTCAAGACAAACATACAAAGAAATCTTTGCATTGGTTTATCGCTCTTATTCTTCCATCTTGTCCCTAGGAGGCCGCCTTTTGTTTTCAAGTTCCTTTCCCACCCTATGTTCCACATAAAGAGAACACACATAAGACTTGTCTCTGCTAAACTGGCTCATTTAAATTAATAATTTAACATCTTCAGTTCCACTTGAAAACAAAATAATTATGTTCTTTCTTATATTAGAATTGAACTCCATTGCATGCATGTACACACACATGTGTGTGCATGTGTATACTCTGTTTTCTCTATCCATACATGCATATATCCACCATTGTACACATATTACTAGTACAAAAACAGACACATAGGCCAAAGTAATAGAGCTTAAGAGCCAAGAATATATTCAAAATGAAGAACAAAAGATAACTTGGAGAAAAATAATCTTTTGACAAATGCTTGATTCTGGAAAATTTGATGTTCATATAATCCATTAATATTTGATATCTGTCTCTTTACCCCATAAAACTCAATTCAAATGGCCCAAAGACCTTGATGTAAGTTCTAAAATTCTGAAAATGCTAGAGGAAAATATAGAGAAAATGACTGAAGATGAGTTTATGGGCAATGACTTTCTAAGAAGGTTCTTAATAGCTTAGAAAATAGTAGGAAGATTTCTTAAATAGGATTTTATCAAATTAAAAAGCATCTGCACAGCAAAGAAAATATTCAGGAGAATAAAGAGATAGTTTTCAAAGTTGGACAAAATCGCTCATGAAAGAGTATTATCCATATAATTAATGTATTAATTAAACAATTTATCAAATTAAATAAATAAATACATAATTTAAATACTAAATACTAAGAGGAACAACTAATTCTGTCAGTACATTTGCAAATAAACTGAGTGCACATTTAAAATGAAGCAAAAACATGAGAATATGTTCAACATCTATAACTATTAAGTAAATGTAAATTAAGACTGCATTGAAATTCCATTACGCTCAAGGTTGAATGACTGACATCAAGAGAACAGAAAAACATCAAATGTTAGCAAGGACATGGGGGAAAGTAACCCTTATACATTGCTAGTAGAAATAGTAATTGATACTAGCCACTAAAACGCAGTATTATGGTACTTAGACTAAACTAATTAACTTCATTTTAAATTAATACCCATATCATGATTGTATTTTATGAGTGCAAGATGCTACACTTTAAAACAAATAGAAGTGGGGCCGATGGAAAATCAGGGATATATACAATGGTATATATTTAGCACAGTTAAAATGACATGCTTAATAATAATAATAGAGATATCAAGATTTACCTATCGACATAAAGTATTTTAAAAACACAGGAAAAAAATATCACTGTTTGTACATATACCATTACTATACCCCCAAATTAATTTGCTCTAAAATCTATATAAAATCCTTTTTATAAGTTCTTTCATCATCTCTGTGGTCATAGAACCAGCCAAAGCAATTTAAGAGAGTAAATATTTTTCACAGCAGACCAAGAGGTGAGTGATCAGCCAGCCAGCTAGGCACCCCACTCTCCAGGCCCTTGGTACCTGGGCAAAACCCCGGTCCACTCGCCCGCATGCCTCAGCTTCACTAACCAGACAGCAGGCAAGCTTTCGGCAGGTAGGCTGTTCCAACACCCACTACCATCTATCGGACCCTGTAAACTACAAGGCCCACTCTGCCCTCAAACCCACCCAACCCCTGCAACCTCAGAGGAAATCTGAACCACAGGCTGTAACAGCACAGAGAAAACAAAGAGAGAGGGCCAAGAGAGACCTCAGTGGCTCCCTGTGACACAAACAGCGACTACACAGAGTAGACTAAGAGCACCTTCCTAAGACAGGGACAGCAACTGCAAGGATTGGACCAAGGGGCAAATATATTGCTGGCACCAATTGGAGGAAGAGATATGTATACTCCAACGCAAAAATTCATTCAGCAATCTAAAAAGCAACATGATAATGCCAGTACTCAGTGGTCATACCACAGGGAGACCTAATCATCCTAACCCAGAAAAAGCAGAAGAAAGCGATCTTAAATATAACTTTATGAAGATGATAGAGACCCTTAAAGGGGAATTGAAAATTTCCCTTAAAAAATGGAAGATAAACAGAAATGGGAAGAAATCAATAAATCTCGAAGAGAAACTCAAGAAAGCAAGAAAAAACAATCAAACAGGTGAAGTACACAGATCAAGACTTGAAAGCTGAAATAGATTCAATAAAGAAAACATAAGCCAAGGGAATTCTGGAAATGCAAAATCTGGGTAAACTAACAGGAACTACTGATGCAAGCAAGCATAACCTGCAGAGTATAAGAGATGGAAAAGAAAATCTCAAATGTTGAAGAAACTATAGAGGAAACAGATTCATCTGTCAAAGAAAATGATGAATCCAACAAATTCTTAACACAAAACATCCAGGAAATCTGGGACGTCCTGAAAAGATCAAACCTAAGAATAATAGGTATAGAAGGAGAAGAACTCCAAGTCAAAGTTACAGAAAATATGTTCAGCAAAATCATATAAGAAAACTCTCCAACCTAAAGAAGGATATGCCTATGTAAGTGAAGAAGCTTATAGAACACAAATGAGATGGGACCAAAAAAAAAATCCCTTCACCATATAATAATCAAAGCACAAAACATAAAGAATTAAAAAAGAATGTTAAGAGCTGCAATGGAAAAGGTACAAGTAGCATATAAAGACAGACCTATCAGAATTGCACCCGGCTTCTCAATGGAAAGCATGAAAGCCAGAAGATCCGGGACAGATGTACTGAAGACATTAAGAGATCATGGATGCAAGTCCAGACTACTATAAAAAGCAAAGCTTTCAATCACCATTGATGGAGAAAACAAGATATTCCATGAAATAAAACAAATTTAAACAATATCTGCTCACAAACCTAGCCTTAATAAAAGTAGTAGAAGGAAAACTCCAACCCAAGGAAGCTAAATGCACTCACAAACACACAGGCAACAGATAACCTCACACCAGCAAACTCCAAAGAAGGGAAACATGCAAGTACTACTTCCAAAAAATAACAGAAATTAACAATCATTGGTCATTAATCTCTTAATATTAATAGACTGAATTCACCTATAAAAAGACACAGGCTAACAGAATGGATACAAAAGCAGGATACATCCTTCTGCTATATACAAGAAACACATCTCAAACTCAAAGACAAACATTACTTCAATTAAAGGGTTGGGAAAAGATTTTCCAATCAAATGGACCAAAGAAACAAACTGGTGTAACTATCCTAATATCTAACAAAAGAGACTTCAAACTAAAATCATTCAGAAGAGATGAAAAAGTGATATAGATATGAATAATTTGCATTGATATAAATTCAAGGTCAATTTTGCTATATGTATATGTATTTCTGATCTTGATTAAGGTACTGTGATTGTGTAGCTCATTTAAAAATGTAATGTATAATTAGGAAATATAGGATGTTAATGGATAATCATCAATAATAGTCAAATTTATAGTCATGTTAGTTAGATTTTCTAGATATATAGAGATATATTTCAGTCAGATAGGCATTCTTCATATCTTTCAAAGACTATAGAATATGGCATTTAAAATGTTTTAATAACTTAGGGCTTTTCATGACAATGAGACACATCGGCTCCTGGAAGCACCAGCTACTTCAAGAGGAAGATGGGCATCAAAGAGGCTCCTTATGGAGTTGTTAGCCATTTGGGTAAGAAACTGCTCTTGCCTGGACTACTTCACTGGACATGCAGTACCCACAGAGAGATGACTGCTGCACTTGCCTAAAGGTGAGATGGTCCTTTGGGGTTCCTGCTTCATGAAAGAGTCTGCAAGACATTCTGCAGGACACAGAAGAAAGTGACTGCACTGTCTTTGAAATTTCCTGCTTCATGGAAAAGTCTGCTGGATACTATGGGCCTGTAGGCTGAAGATGGATGCCCCAATGTACAGAAGAACTTTGGGTAAATGTCCAGGCAGCAAGATGTCTCTGTCAATTCTGGAGTTTTGAAAGTTGTTTATAATGTACTTCCTGTTTACTTAGGTAATATTATATCCTTCTGGAGTCTTTGATGGAGTTGAATAATTTATAGTTATAGTTTTCCTTAGTTATGATAAAAGATAAAGTAAATATAAATATTGTAACTATAATTCTTGCTTGATAACTGTTCTGTTATATGTAATTTTACTATGTTAAAGTGAAAGCCTTTCTTTTTTGCTTAAACAGAAAAGGGGAAATGGTGAAGGAGGGCCTTCTGTTTATGTGTTGCTTTCATTGGTTAATCAATAAATAAACTGCTTGGGCTGATAGGGAAGAACTTAGGTAGGTGGGTAGACAGACCTGAATTCTGGGAGGAAGAAAGCTGATTCGGAGAGCCGCAATGGAGCTGCCAGAGACAGACATGCCGAATCTTTCCCAGTAGGCCACTGCCACGTGGTAATATACAGATTAACAGAAATGGATTAAATCAAGTTGTGAGAGTTAGCCAATAAGAGGCTAGAGATAATGGGCCAGGCAATAATTTAATAAATACAATTTCTCTGTGGTTATTTTGGGTGTATGCTAGCCCAGGACCAAAAGCAGGCTCTCCTTCCATCAACAAAGAAGGACACTTCATAATCATCACAGGAAAAATCATGAGGATGAAGTCTCAATCTTGAACATTTATGTCAAAATTACAAGACCACCCACATATGTAAAAGAAGCATTAATAAAGCTTAAATCACATGTCAAACAACACACACTAATAGTAGGAGACTTCAACATTCCACTCTCTCCAATGGACAGGTCAACCAGCAAACACTTAACAAAGAAATAAGAGAACTAAGAGATGTCATGCCTCAAATGGACCTAACTGATATCTATTAACATTTCACCCAAATACAAAAGAATATATCTTCTTCTCAGCATCTAACGGAACCTTCTTTAAAATTGTCCACATTCTTGGTAACAAAGAAAATCTTGACAGACACACAAAAAAAATCAAATAACCTCCTCTCTTATTGGATCACCATGGTTTAAAGTTAGAATTCAACAACAACACTAATTACAGAAAACCTACAAACTCAAGGAAATTGAATAGTGCTCAATTAAATCACCACTGGGTCAAGGAAGAAATAAAGTAAGAAATTAAAGACTTCCTAGAATTCAACAAAAAGGCAGGCACAACATACCCAAACCTATGGGACACTATGAAAGCAGTGCTAAGAGGAAAGTTTATAGCACTAAGTACCTACATAAAAAAAAGTTGAGAAATCTCACACTTGCAACATAACAGCACACCTGAAAGCTCTTGAACAACAACAACAACAAAAAGACCCACCAAGGAGGAGTAGTCTACAGGAAATAATCAAATTGAGGGCTGAAATCAATAAAAGAGAAAGAAAACATTACAAAGACTCAATGAAACAAAGAGATGGTTCTTTGAGAATATGAACAAGATAGACAAACCCTTATCCAAACTAATAAAAATCAGAAATAAAAAGGGGGCCTAACAACAGATACTGAGGAAATCTGGAGAATCATTAGGTCACACTACAAAATCCTGTAGTCCACAAAATTGGAAAATGTAAATAATGTAAAAGAAATTTTCCATTTTTCTGGCTATGTATCACATACCAAAATTAAATTAAGACCAGGTGAACAATTTAAATAGACCTATAACCTGTTAAATGCCTTCAGTAATGTGGCAGGTTACAAGAGCAACTCAAAAAAATCAGTAGCCCTAATATATACAAATTATAAAGAATATGAGAAAGGACTCAGAGAAACATCACCATTCACAATAGCTGCAAATAACATAGAATATCTTAGAGTAACACTAACCCAACAAGTAAAAGATCTTTTCGAGAAGAACTTTAAGTCTTTGAAGAAAGAAATTGAAAAATATATCAGAAAACAGAAAGATCTCCTGGTGTGAGAAGTCCTTCTGTATAAGTGTTGTTTTTATTGGTTTCTGAATAAAGAATCTGCCTTGGCCTATGATAGGGTAGAGTAGAGCTAGGCTGTGAAAACTAAACTAAATTCTGGGAGAAAGAAAGCAGAGTCAAGGAGATGCCATGTAGCTCTGCTGGAGAGAGACACTGGACGGAAACTTGCAGGTAAACCACAGCCATGTGGCAATACACAGACTAATAGAAATGGGTTAAATTAAGATGTAAGAGCTAGCCAATAAGAAGCTAGAGATAATTGGCCAAGCAGTCATTTAATTAATACAGTTTCTGTGTGATTATATCGAGGCTGAGCAGCTGGGAACAAACTAGCAGCCTCCACCAACAATCTCCCATGCCCTTGGATAGGTAGGATCAACATAATAAAAATAGTAATCCTACGGAAAGCAATCTACAGATTCAATCCAATTACCATCAAATTCACAACACAATTCTTTACAGACCTCAAAAGAACAATAACTGATGTGGAATTCCCCTCTGTTTGCTGTGAATATGTTTTATTACCACTGGTTATTAAAGAAACTGTTTAGGCTAATGGCTTAGTAGAGTAAAGCCAAGCAGGAAATCCAAACAGAGACATAGAGAGAAAGTAGGCAGAGTTCAGGAGATGCTTTGTAGCTGCAGAAGGAGAAAGATTCCAGGCACCAGCCAGAAATTTACTGGTAGGCCATAGCCTTGTGTTGATTCACAGTTTAATAGAAATGAGTTAATTTAAGATGTAAGAGTTAGGTAGAAATATCCCTAAACTATTATCCAAACACTGTTGTAATTAATGCAGTTTCTGTATGATTATTTATGTCACAGCAGCTGTGAAAAGAAGGAGCAGACTCCACATACATTCAACTTCATATGGAAAAACAGAAAATCCAGGGTAGCCAAAACAATCGTATATAATAAAGGAACTTCTGGAGGCATCACCATCCCTGCCAGCAAGCTCTATTATAGAGCTATGGTAAGGAAAATAGCTTGATATTGTCATAAAAACAGACAGGTTGACCAATGGAATCGAATCAAAAACCCAGATATTAATCCACACACCTATGAACCCCTGATTTTCAACAAAGAAGCTAAAATTATACAATAGAAAAAAAGAAAGCATCTTCAACAAATAGTACTGACATAACTGGATGTCAGCATGGAGAAGAATGTAACGAGAACCATACTATCCCCATGCACAAAACTGAAATTCAAATGTATCCAAAGTCCTCAACATAAATCCAGCCACACTGAACCTCATTGAAGAGGAAGTGAGAAGTGGTCTTGAACCCATGGGCACAGGAGACCATTTCCTAAATATAAAAATTTTGTGGACTACAGGATTTTGTAGTGTGACCTACACTGAGAGCAGCAAATAAATGGGATCTCCTAAAACTGAGAAGCTTCTGTAAAGCAAAGGACACAGTCAATAAGATAAAAAGGCGCCCTATGGAAGGGGGAAAGATCTTCACCAAGCTCTTGTCAGAGAGAGGACCTATCTCCAAGATATATAAAGAACTCAAGAAATTATATTGGATCAAAATTATCCCAGGGCCTGTACCTCTAGGCCTATAAGACAGAAAAAAGACTGGCTCTAGTACTCTGAGGCTTGTAGGACAGAGAAAAGCCTGGCTCAAGTTTGAGGGAGTATGAGACAGCAAATACTAGGTAGATGAACCTCCAGCCAGAGGGTGAGTTTGGCTACCTCTCATTGGATAGAGGTACACCCACATCACACCATGTCACTTAAGCTATATAAGCTGACTCTCACAGTAATAAACTGAGTTCCTGCTTGACTTGACTCCCTATCATGGCTGATTGTCCTGCATCATGGGGCTGTGAAATGGGAAGATAGTACATTCACATTTCCCTGGGGAATAATGAGGCCTAGCAATGGATAGGGGAATATGGAGGCTCAAGAAGCTGGGAAACTGGAGGCTCAAAGTAGCTAGCAAATTAGACATCAAAATATCAAATAATCCAAATAAAAATGGTGTACAGAACTAAACAGAGGATTCTCAACAGAATTTCTAATGGCTGAAATATACTTAAGAAAATATTCAATTTCCTTACCCATCAGGAACATACAAATCAAAACTACCCTGAGATACCTCTTACACCTGTCAGAAAGGCTAAGATCAAAAACACCAAAAATAGCTAATGCTGGAGAGGATGTTGAGTAAAAGGAACACTCCTCCATCACTGGTGGGAGCAGAAACTTGTACAACCACTCTAGAAATCAGAATGGTGGTTTCTCAGAAAATTGGGAATCAACCTACCTCAGGACCCAGCAATACCACTCTTGGGCACATACCCAAAGGATGCTCATCCATATTACAAGGACATTTGTTCAACTATGTTCATAGTAGCATTAATCGTAATAACCAGAACCTGGAAATGACCTAGGTGCCCCCAAATCAAAGAATGAATAAAGGAAATGTGATACACTAATACAGTGGAGTATTGCTCAGTGGGAAAAAAAACCAATGACATCATGAAATTTGCAGGCAAATAGATGGAACTAGGAAAAAATCATCCTGAGTGAAGTAACCCAGTCCCAAAAAGATGAACATGGTATGTATGCACTCATAGGTGAATACTAGTTATAAAGCAAAGGATAAGGAACTGTAGTAGACTGCCCTATTTTCTTGGCCACGTAATGCTGAGGGAGCTACTTCTGCTCCTTCAGCCAATAGCCTTTAAGATACCAGCCCACTGGGGCGTGGTCTCTTTGGTTTTAAAAAAGCAGCGGCAGCTGTGTGCTCTCTCTCTTGCTTCTGGCTTTTAGCTGTTAGAATTCGTTCCTGATCGAGCAGAGGGCTGTTGTCTGGGACAGTGATCTGTAAGTTTTTCCCTTTAAATAAATAACCATTTTATTAATCACAATTCCAAACTGGTGTGGGATTGTTTTATGACTTACACCTTCATCTGGCACCCAATGTTTGGTTTTAAAACCCCCCAGCTTGGCTGCCTGCCGCCAGCTTGGCTTGGCACGGGGCCTACCTCAGCTGCCTCCCCGTGTGGATTTAAACTCCACATCTCCTGGGTCTCCACAGGCCCAGACAGTCTCTGCCTGCCTGTTTGCTCTTTTCTGAGCGGTTTTAAATTCCCCTTGCAGCGCAGCGCTTAAGCAGCGCTAGTCAGAGCACAAGTGGTTGCCGAAGGCTGCAACCCCTCGGGGTGACTCTTTGTCACATGGAGGCATACATGGCTTCTGGGTTGCTGTTCTCTACCCCTGGATTCTGGGTTTCTGGTTCCGTGTATGGAACTGATTTAATTACATTTACTTTGTTGAACAACTCATATTTCCCAGTTTTTTAACAAATACTAAGGCAGACAGTGAAACAGGACCCTGTTTCTGTCATTTTTGCATTAGTTCTTGTGACTCGGCAACAGCGTCACCTGCTGGATAAGAGGTAATATGGCAGTTTTTATTTCCATTGCAACTTTTACTGCTTTCTTTACTAATACAATGGATTATATCATGAAAGGTTTATATGACTATGGGGATACCTCAATTTATTGGTTACTAGGTTTTCGTTTTCTTCTCCATATTCTATCATTAAGGAAGAATATGGCACTCCTAAGAATAATACAATCTTTATGGACTAATAATGAACGGCTAGTTGAAAGGATTAAAATTATTGAAAATCAGAGGTTATCTGAACAACTGGATATTATGATAGGCAAAATTGACTCCATATCCAAGGGTACTAGGAAGTTACCTGAAAGGATTTATACTGTTGAATTTGAGGTGCAGAAGTTATCACAAAGTTTTGATAAGGTAACAGACAGAATGTACCTCCAGGATGGCAATTTACATGATATCCAAGAAAAGTTCAAGGAGGACATGTTATCTTTGAAGAAAAAAATTAAAACCTTGGAATTACAGGTACAGAATGGGAATCAAAAAATTGATACCTTAGTGAAATCACTAGAAACATATGCAGGTCAGGAGATTCAGGCTTTAAGAGACAATGATAAAAAGATTTGAAATGATTGAGGAAACTATTGGAGCTGGTGAGCAGAGTAAGAAGGCACAAGGACAGGATACAACATCACCACCGGCTGTCAGAACTGGTTTACCCAGGGTTTTAGTGTCATACCCTGTAATTTAATCTGACAAAGCATCAAATTCTAAAGGCTCAAAGGGATCCAAAGAAGGTAGATGGACGCCAATAGGAATGAATGATCTAAAAGAAATTAAGCAAGGTGTTGTTAATTATGGCTTGCACTCTGCATTTGTTAAGGAAATGATAAGTACTTGGGCTTCTAATGTCAGAGCTACTCCCCATGATTTCTCTCAGTTAGTGTCCATATTTTGGATGATGGACCTTCCTTGATGTTTGGAATTTATTTCAGAGAAGAATCCAAACATATGGAACAGCAAGGAAGAGCAAAAGGTTTGGACATTTCCCAAGATCAAATTCTTGACATAGGAGCATATGCTGATCCACAGGTCCAAGCTCTTTACGATGAAGAAGTTTTGCCCCTATGCCATAAAGCAGCCTTAAAGGCGTGGGATAGGATACAAAAGCCAGGGAAAAGGGTCGAATCATATTCCAGGGTTAGGCAGGGACAGAGAGAACACTTTACTGACTTTTTGCAAAGATTAAGGCTCTGCAAATAGGAGTAACAGACCCAGAAGCTAGACGAATAATTCTTGAATCTCTGACATTTGAAAATGCAAAATTGGAATGTAAAAAGATAATTGGGCCTTTAAGGTCTAGATCAGCACCTATGGATGAATGGATTCAGCATACAATGAATGTTGAGACATTTGGCTATAATGATGAATCTTGGGTAGGTGAAGCAATTTCCAAAGCAATGAGGAGACATCAAACTGCCAAATGTTTTAATTGTGGTAAATTAGGACATCTGAAAAGGAATTGCAGGCAAGGAATTTCTAGGAATAATATCTCCTCTGGGAATGACAAAAATAGGAGACTTCGGCATTCAGGTATATGTAGGAGGTGTGGTAAAGGCCGACATTGTACCAATGAATGCAGGTCAACAACAGACAGACAAGGCAACCCAATACCATCAGGAAACCCCTAGAGGGGCCTCTCGCAGGCCCCCAAGCCAAAAGCAGCCCAGTCATTCCCAGTTGCAATGGAAAACGTGTCTCACCAAGAAAATTAAGAAATCCAATGCCTGCTGTAAAAAGCAATACAGGTCTAAATAATGTATTAAATGTGGAGGATGAGTCAAAAAATCCAGTAGGACAGAGTAAACGTATATTTTGGCAGACTTCTATTAATGATCAAAGACCAAAGCTAAGAGTCCATATAAATGGCATCTTTGTTGAAGGCTTATTAGACACGGGTGCAGATGTAAGCATCATTACTCCAGAATCTTGGCATCCGAATTGGCCTCTAGAAGGAAAATGTTCAGTTTCTGGGAATTGCAACCCTATCTCATGTAAAACAAAGCAAGAGATGGGTTGAATGCATAGGACCTGAAGGGCAAATAAGAACCCTAAGTCTATATATAGCCAATATAGCAATAAATGTATGGGGCCATGACCTGCTACAGCAATGGAATACCCAGATTAACATTCCTGTAGTCCCAGGAACTCATAATTCTGGGAAGGATATAATGAGGTATTATGGTAAAAGGTCACCAGCTATTCAGGCTGTACAAGAACATACAGCAACTAGCAAACATTTAGAGGTACCAACAGCCTTAACTTTAAAATGGTTAACTGAGAAGCCAATATGGATCAAGCAGTGGCCTCTAGCTGAAGATAAATTACGGGCTTTGGAACAGGTGGTACAAGAGCAACTAGATGCTCACCATATTGAAGAATCAACCAGCCCTTGGAATTCTCCTGTGTTTGTTGTAAAAAAGAAATCTGGTAAATGGAGAATGGTGACAGATCTAAGAGCTGTCAACAAGGTAATTCGACTACGGGTCCTCTACAATCTGGAATTCCTTTGACTTCTTTATTACCAAAAGGATGACCTCTTATATTTATTGATTTGAAAGATTGTTTTTTCACTATACCTTTACAAGAAAAGGATAGAGAAAAATTTGCCTTCACAATGCCTACTTATACTAATTCTCAGCCTACTAAGAGATATCAATGGACAATCCTCCCACAGCAGATGCTCAATAGTTCCACATTGTGCCAATATTTTCTAAGTCAGCCATTGGAAATAATTCGTAAACAATTTCCTAAGTCTATAATTTACCATTACATGGATGACATTTTGTTGTCTGATTCAAATAAAGATACTTTAGAAAGGATCTTTGAAAAAGTAAAGGAAGTCTTGCCTAAATAGGGATTACAAATTGCTCCTGAAAAGATTCAAAGAGGAGATTCTGTTAATTACCTAGGTTACAAAATAGGTTTACAGAGAGTTAGAACACAAAAGGCACAAATTAGGAGAGACCGGTTCCAGACTCTTAATGGCTTTCAAAGATTGTTAGTAGACATTGCCAGTCTACGACCAGCTATTGGGATAACACCTGATCTAATAGTTCATTTAAACAAAACCTTAGATGGTGATAAAGATTTGAATAGTCCCAGAGAATTAACATCTGAAGCAGAAAAGGAACTGACAATGGTTGAGGACAAATTACAGGAGGCACATGTGGATAGGGTAAACCCAAATCATAAATGTATCCTAGTAATATTGCCTTCCAGAATTTCTCCTACAGGGATTTTAATGCAGAGGGAAGATATTATTTTAGAATGGATATTTATACCACATAAACCAAGTAAAAAATCAAAAACTTATGTGGAAAAAGTCTCTGAATTAATTATAAAAGGTAAACTGAGACTTCATCAACTAGCAGGTATAGACCCAGCAGAAATTACAGTGCCTTTTACTACTGATGAAATAAAAAAGTCATGGGAAGACAATGAACCATTGCAAAGAGTTTGTGCTAATTTTTTGGGAGAAATTAATAGCAACTATCCCAAAAGTGATAGACTTAACCTCATAAAAAGAACTTCTTGGATTCTTCCTTGAATTGTACATTATGCACCAATAACTGGAGCCAGTACATTTTATACTGATGCAAATAAATCAGAGAAAGCAGCTTACAAATCAGAAGAATTGAGTAAGGTGGAACAAAGCCCTTATAATTCTGTCCAGAAGGCAGAATTATATGCCATTCTTATGGTGCTAAGGGATTTTAAAGAACCTCTTAATATAGTTACAGATTCACATTATGCAGAGTTATCTTGCATATTGAAACCACTGAATTTATACCAGATGACACAGAATTGACTTCATTGTTTATTCAGGTGCAAGTCATAATCAGGAATAGGCTTTGTCCTATGTACATAACACACATCTGATCCCATACAGGTCTGCCTGGTCCTCTAGCACAAGGTAATGCTGAAATTGATCAATTATTGATTGGAAGCATGTTGCAGGCCTCAGAATTTCATAAAAAAAATCACATCAATAGCAAAGTTTTAAAGAAAGAGTTTTCTATTACATGGCAACAAGCTAAGGAGATTATAACGAAATGCCCTATTTGCTCTTTCTATGATCAAACACCTTTGCCTGCAGGAAGTAAACCAAAGGGTACTCAAAGGAATGAAATCTGGTAGATGGATGTGTTACACTTTACGGAATTTGGTAAATTAAAATATGTACACCACACCATAGACACGTATTCAGGTTTCCAATGGGCAACTGCCCTGAGCTCAGAAAAGGCTGATTCTGTAATCACACACTTATTGGAAGTTATGGCCATCATATTATACCTGCACAAGTAAAGACAGACAATGGTCCAGCATATGTATCTAAGAAAACGAAACACTTTTTTGCTTATTATAATATAAAGCACATTACTGGTATACCAAATAATCCTTCGGGTCAGGGAGTTATAGAAAGGTCAAACCGTACAATAAAGGATACACTGAACAAACAGAAAGGGATGGGAAATACCCCCAGAAATAGATTACATAATGCTTTGTTAACTTTGAATTTTCTTAATGCTAATGAGAAAGGAATAACAGCAGCAGAGAGGAATTGGATAATGGAAAAAACTTCTGAATTGAATCAACCAGTATATTTCAAGGATGTGTTGACCTCAGAATGGAAAACATGAGATGTACTTCGTTGGGGAAGGGGTTTTGCTCTTGTTTCCACAGGAGATGAAAAATTATGGATGCCATCAAAATTAATAAAGAATCACTTTGAAAGGGAGAAACCTATTGAAACAGAGAAATGACAGCTCATCCACACTAGTGATGACCATACAGGTGGTAAGAAAAGCATTTAGGATGGGGGCAGGGTCCTGTTCTTGTCTTTGCATGAAAATACTCATCTTCAAAAGTTCAAGAAACCCCTGATGTTTGAATAATGACAGGTAGAAAAATAACTATCCAATAAGGATCATCAAGAAAATCAAATATGATTCATAAGCACAAATGATACAATGTATACATTTTTATATATGCATATGTATGTATATGTTTATGAATATATAGAGGTGGTTTTAGAGTTGGACAATGGCTCTGTCCTTTAAATCCAACTGTCTTGTTAAAAGAAAAAAACCCAGAGTTTCTGTCTCATATCAAGAGCCATTTGATGTGGGACAGAAAGAAAAAAGTATTTAGAAAAATCTTTGCTTTTCTTCATATCTATTTTTGTCTTTATCATAACTTTCATTGAATATATATGTCTGTATATGTCCATATAAGTAATGCTTAAGTTTTCTACAATGAACAATGAATTTTCCTCCAGTAATCTTTGAAGTTTCTAGGAAGAAGTTGGGGCCTCATAACAACAACAACACCTGGTTGATATGATGTCATGACACTGATAGTGCTACTAAAAGACGTGTTTTGGGTACCAGCTGCACAAGATGGTTCCAACTTAGTTAGTTGAAATGGTGCACATCTTTTACAACGTTTTGGCCAGACTTCCACAAAATATCAGAGACTATTTGCAATCCTATCAGGCATTTATCTTGAAATGTAATCATCATTTTACTTTCACAGGATCCCCTAGAAAGAACGTCGCCCTGATGACAGCTGGAAGTAATTCTAGAAGACGAGGTCCCCTCTCCCAGCAAAGTTTGTCCTCAGGCTTAGGGACATCATTTTAGGGGTTGATTATAATTGGTATACGGTTGAGGGTTGGGGGAGGAATTTTATAAGCTCAGGGACCTTTTTTTTAAAAAAAAAGGAGAGAAAATTGGATGATGGCATAATAGATTCTTATTTGTGAGTTATGGTTGCAGACAATTACATTGGTATATATTCTTGTATATTAATACAAAGTTAAATTATATTGTATATTGTATGCATTCATGCTTCTACCTCTGTTTAAAACATTTTTATGTATTGATACATATATATATTTACCATATTGCAGTGTACATTTCTTCTTCTGATCAAGATACTTATACATTGTTTACATTTGGAGGTCATTGTCCTAATTTATTGTACAGTTGTTTATTGTCTTGGTCTTTAAGTTAGATAGGTATTGAGAATTATAGATCAATAGTAATCTATGTTTGTCATACTTATAGTTAGACTAATCAGGTTCTTTAGATACATAGAGATTATATTCTGTATAGATAGATAATCTTCAACCACTTCAATGATCTGTGGAACATGGCATTTAAATAACTTAGGGTTTTGTTGACATGAGACATAATTGCTCCTGGCAGCATCAATAACTCCATAAAGAGCATCTTCTCTGCCCACCATTCTCTTGAAATAATTGGTGCTGCCAGAAGCAGGCATGTCTCACTGTCGTGAAAAATCTAAATTCTTAAAACCTTTTAAATGCCATATTCTGATAGTTATTTAAAGTGCTGAAGATCATCTGTCTAACTGAAATATATCTCTATATAGCTAGAAAACCTAACTTACGTGACTACAAGTTTGACTATTATAAATGATTACCTATTACTCTGAAATTTTTAATTATATATTACATTTTTAAATAAGCTGTCTAAACATGATACCTGAAACAAAAACACACATACATATAACAAAATTGACCTTAAATTAATATTAATAGGCTAAAATCCATACCAATGCAAAATATTCATTTCTATATCATATCTTCCTTATATTTTTAGAAAAAGAAATTGACTCTGACCAATAACAATTTATGTACAACCCCTTTTCAATTAAAACAAACATTTATAAACAATCATTTTTGGAATTTGAATGTAGTTTTCTCCAAACTGCTTCCTGCTTTTTATTGAGCGAAGTATTTTTAGGATTCACAAAGGGCTTTCTGGGAGTCTGGTTCCATCAAACCACATTAGCCTGAAAGGAATCCACAGGTTTTCATCTTCTGTGGAAACAAAAGCAAAACCTCTTTTCCAAAGCAACATATCCTTAGATCCAAATTTTGAAGACAAGATACCTTTAAAGTATATATGTTGGTTACTTAGCTCCTTCACAGTCAAAAAATTCCATGAAAACAATAATATACATATTCCAGACTCTGCATATATTCCATCTTTATGTGGCTAATTTTTTTATGCCTTTAATCTTGGCTATCTGTACTTTTATATTATTTTTATTGTCTCTTTAAAGACTTTGTTTTATTTTTAAACCTATTTCTTCTTATAACTGTCTATATTCTTTTTCTTATCTCCCAAGTCTATATACATTTATCCAACACTATGACCCATTTAGAGGTCTTCTTCATCTGAATCTGTCTTTATTGCATATTTGTAATCATTTTCTGATGAGGAGCACTTTTCTTTTTTAAATGCTAAGTGGGAGTGACTAGGACCAACTTCATGGCCCTGATTGTTTGCTCCACCCAGGCCAACATGGCAGAGGCATTTTCACTGCCTCTGAAAGCCATACTCACTGCTCCAGTTCCAGGGACATAGCATGTCTATGTAGCCATTAAGCAATTAGTAGCACACTGCTCACAAGTCCCACTTAAGTACAGGACTTCTCGAAAGATCCAGAGCTGTTCATGCAGCTAGCATGAACCAGGAAGCCTTCTTAATGAAGTCGTGCTTCTGCTTGCGGCCAGCAAAGAGAACCCACCAGAGAAAATGCTGCTACCAAGAAGCCATCCATAACTCTGTTCGTTTATGTCTAGAATTCCTCCCCAAGCTCTCTTGGGTTTTATGTAGATGCAGTCACTCCACATTAGCATGCCATTTTGGACAAGGAGACTGCTCTTTCATTCTCAGTCATATAGACCCAAATAATCACTCAGAAACTCTATTAATTACAGCACTGTTTGCCCAATGACTCTGGCATATTCCTGGCTTATACTTATATCTTAAATTAACCTATTAACCCATTTCTATTAATCTATATATGATCACACATCTGTGGCCTACCAGTAATGTTTTTCAGAGTCCTTCTCCACCAGCAGCTACATGGTGTTTCCTTGACTCCACATACTCTTTTTCTATATCGCAGTTTGGATTTCCTACCTGGC
The DNA here is from genome assembly GCA_004026605.1 of Ondatra zibethicus. Classification (NCBI taxonomy): domain Eukaryota; kingdom Metazoa; phylum Chordata; class Mammalia; order Rodentia; family Cricetidae; genus Ondatra; species Ondatra zibethicus. The sequence goes on along the minus strand of PVIU01020672.1, from coordinate 11,197 downwards.
TTTGCTCTGCTAAGCCATTGGCCAAAACAGCTTTATTCATTAACCAAAGGCAATAAAACAAATTCACAGTATACAGAAGAGAATCCTACATTAAGGAACCTATAGACCACAACCCCAGACAAGCTAAGTAACAAGGAGAACCCTAAGAGAAACATACATAGATACCCCTGGGAGGGGAAAATAGACATGATCTCCTGAGAAAATTGGAAGTGTGGGGGTGGGAGAAGAGGGAAGGCAGAAGGGGAAGTGGGGTAAGAAGGGGAGCAGGGAGGAGAACTAGAAGCAAAGTGATGAAGATTGGAGAAGGACAGGGACAGAGAATAAGGAAAGAGATATCTTAATTGAAGGAGCCATTGTGGGGCTTGCAAGAAACCTAGCACTAGAGAAATTCCCAGGATTCCACAAGGTTGACCCAAGCTAAGACCCTAAGCAATAGCAGAGAGGATACCTGAACTGGCCTTGCCCTGTAGTCAGATTGATGACTATCTTAAATGTCATCATAGAACCTACATCCAGCAACTGATGGAAGCAGATGCAAAGAACCACCGCTTAACATTGGGCTAAATTCCCAAAGTCCAGTTGAAGAGAGGAAGGAGTAAGAATATGAGCAAAAAGGTCAAGACCATCATGGGAATTCCCACTGAAACAGCTTACTTGAGCTAATGGAAGCCTTTCAGTGGAGAACCAGCATGAGACCAAACCAGGCCCTCTGAATGTGAGTGACAATTATATGACTGGGGCAGACTGTGGGGCCACTAACATTGAGACCAGGATTTATCCCAACTGCTTAATTTGGCTTTTTTGGGACACATTCTTTCTCGAGGTATACCTTGTTCAGTCTAGACTAGTAGGGAGGGCCTTGGTTCTGCCTTAAATCAATGTGCTAGATTTGTTGACTCCCCATGGGAAGCGTTACCTTCTCTGAGAAGTGGATGGGGGGTAGGATGGGAGGTAGAAGTGGGGAAGGTGAAGGGAGTAGGAAGAGGGGAGGGAGTGGGAAGTGGATTTGGCATATTAAATGAGATAAGTTAGTTATTTAAAAAAATAAATTAAAATAAAAAAATAAAGAGAAAGTAAATATTTATTTGGGCTCATATTTTCATTATGGCATGGTGGAGATTTTCAGTTAATGATCTCAAAAGCTGTGGTAGAGGAAGTTCATGTTACTGCACACAAGAAGAGCATGATATAGAAAGTAAAAACAGACACATTCTTCAATGCCTGTGGCAAATGACATACCTAGGCCCATTCTCATAAATAGCACCATTTCTTAAAATAATACCTGTGTTTGAAGACCAATCAGTTAAAACAATTCTGTGAGGTAAGTGCATTTTAAGATTCAAACCATAATACAATTTGAGGATTTTTTAAGTAAAAGAAGACAAAAATAATTCTAAATCTTGGGACATGAAACTATGTGTTCTTCCCTACCAGAAACATTAGAAAATCTCTTATTTTAGGAATTCACTAATTTTAAGTTCACTATATTATGGCAACTGTTTGTGAATTCTTAAATCATGGCTAAATTACTTTTACCTCAATGAAACATATTTCCATGAAAGTTTTGTACATTGTTCTCATTATTCCTCTTTCACACATTAAAATGTTTATGTAACGCTAATATTTCTTTTGACTTTGTTGTTGTTGTCCTCTGGTGTAAATAGCCCTGTCCCTTTATAGAATAATTAATGTCTCTTATGCCACTATGGCCACCCTTCTAACATACTGTAGTCTCCTTCCAAGGTGAAGATACTAAGGCTGCATCAGTTTTGTGATACTCTTGCTCCAAAGATAGAAAGTAATGGAAGAGAGCACATATTGGTTATAAATATGGAATTGTGAGAGCTTTGAATATCATTTGTCAGCTCTGGAAAAAATATAAAGAATATACCATTCCTTTGTTCATTCATTCAGAAGACATTTTACTGATTTTGCACACAGTGTAAACGAGACCTCAAAATAAAATAGTTTCATAGCTGAATTCTATAATTTATTTTATTAACATGAAAGAGAATACATTCAAAGGTGTCAATGCCTTGTCAAACTGAAGAAACCCAGAGACTAATGATCTCAATCTTTCTTATTATTTACAGAAGTTGGCCCTGATGTTTTAAACACATTTTCCCTAAGGAATATTATTTTTCTGTCATTAGACTTCTGAGATTTAAAGGCAAAACCAAGAAAAAGGCAGCTAACCATTTAAAGCATGCTAGAGCATTAAACTCAGAATAGACAGGGATAGGGGAACATCAAACATCTTCTGGGTAAGCCAACTGGCTCCTGAGGGGAATGAAAAAAGAAAACATTTACAGGTAAAACCTAGTGATATTTTTAAAAAAGAGGGAATATTAAGAAATATAGTTTGAGTGAGGAGAGGACTGGGAAAGGAGGGCAGAGGAGGTGGGGAAAAACGGATAACTAACACTAAGAAGGTTTGAAAAAGCCATACGGAAACCTACTATTTTATAAGCTTCCTAAGCACACACACACACACACACAAACACACACATGTTGCAAAGAGGGTGGCTTGCTGGTCCCTGCCGCCCGGCTAGCTTAGCCCCGAAATAACTACACAGAAGTTGCATTCATTAAATCACTGCTTGGCCCATTAGCTCTAACTTCTTATTGGCTAACTCTTACATATTAATTTTACTCATTCCTATTAATCTGTATATCACCATGAGGTCGTGGCCTACCAGCAAAGTCTCAACATGTCTATCTCTGGAGGTAGGTCCATGACTTCTCCTCACTGTGCTTTCTTCCTCCCAGAATTCAGTTCTTCCTTCTCCGTCTACCTAAGTTCTGCCCTATCAGTCCAAGACAGGTTCTTTATTCATTAACCACTACAAGCAACACACAGAGGGGACTGCCATATCACACACACACAGACACAACATATGGCTTTAATTGTAGTTACTCTATTGAGGGCATAATTCTCCTAGAAGCCATATAAAAATACGAGTGCCAAGTATGGGATATTTCCCCTCAAGGTGTTTGTCAGTGATGTCCTGGAGACCACAAAACAGTATAAGATATTGCTATTTCTTTTGGTTGCCAAAATGCTTGATGGTAAGACCCTATTACTGAAGCTACCTTACAACTTGTTCATAGTACATAGAGAAATCAAGTTGGTACTGACCATGGATTTCATTGTCTGATTGTTAACTTTCACAGCACTGAAAGTTGCTACACTAGCTACTGGGGAAAATGTTAACAAAAAACTGACTCAGTTCTGAACCTTTTGAACTATAATAACAACCAGTATGATAAGATATACCCATGGGTACAATAGTGAACAAGAAGTTGAGAGGGAGGGAAGATTTATATGAGAGGAATCAGGGTTAGAAATTGAGGTGAATGGGATCAAAATACATTGTGTACATGCATGATGTTATCAAATGGTTAATAAAAGATCATATTGAAAAAAAAGCCTTTTAGTAAATATAAAAAATCATCAGTGCAGTTGAAAGGGTAATTAAAATTTCAATGCAAAGCACAATCCCAAATTTGGATAGGTAAAAGTTGAAGCAAACAAACCAAGAATGAAATAGTTTAATTTTATACAATGTGAAATTGCTAAATAAAGCTAATAAAAAACATTCATCACCTTATTTAGTTTTCATTTTATGCTGATTCACTTTAAATTTATTCTTTTAGTTATTTTAATATACACAAAAGAATATTATTGAATATTGTTCACCTGTTGTACTACATATATACATATACATATATTTACTGTACGTGTAGTTTTGGTGTATAAACTAATATTATGTTAATCAATATTTTAAAATATAAATTCCCACACCCAAACACATATACAAACACACAGGTAAGAATTCATGATAAATGCAATCTTCTCCTTTTGCATAACTTGTGAACACCCACTCAGCCCTGAAGGCCTAGCTTAAATTTGATTTCCCTTCTGTGATTTTTCTCTAACTGTCCCACACAGAATTAATTACACTTCATTTGTGTCACTCAAGCATTTTTTTATATCCCCATTACAGCCCTGATCACATGAGCTTATACTCATTTGTATATACTTTCCCTTTTATTTCTTTTCGACTGTGTCTTTTGCTTTACAGAAGCTTCTCAGTTTCAGGAGGTCCCATTTATTCATTGTTGCTCTTATTGTCTGTGCCCTTGGGGTTTTACATAAGAACTGGTCACCAGTGCCCACGTGCTGCAGGCTACTTCCCACTTTTTCTTCTATCA
>PVIU01020671.1:0-33536 GCA_004026605.1 Ondatra zibethicus | reverse complement strand
TTGTGTTTATGGAGATGTGCCTCGGTCATGTATATCCTGACAACGCTGGAGTCGGTTCTCAGGCTGTTCTCTGAGGTGCATCTTCCCAGCTATCAGAAACCAATTCACCTCCTCAGCGAGGGCCTTCTGAACGCTCCATGCAACTACACTGCCCTCTTGTGTTCATAGCGCAATAGTGCGGATACCTCATGAACCAAGAGAAGAGCAGATTGTTTCCAGAGCCAGCTGACCTTTTCTCAGACCTGCCCTGGGCCTTCTGGGCCCTCTGAATACACTTGGAAGGTGTCTTAGTTAGGGTTTCTATTGCTGTGGAGACACCATGACCATGGCAACTATTAAAATGAAAACATTTGATTGGGGTGACTTACATTTTCAGAGGTGTAGTCTGCTATCATCACAGTGTGACATGGTGGCATGCAGCCAGATATGGTGCTGGAGAAGTAACCGAGTGTCCTACATCTTGACTTCCAGGCAAAAGGAAGTGGTCTGAGAGAGTGGGCAGTATCTTGAGCATATATGATATCTCAAAGCCCGCCTCCAGGCAGAGATGATGTAATTCCTCCAACCAGGCCTCTAAAGGCCACACCTCCTAATAGTGCCACTCTCTTTGGGGACAATTTTTTTCAAACTACTACAGAAGGCTTTATCTTCACACATGAGCTTGCAGATGTTGGCCAATGGTGTGTGTGTGTGTGTGTGTGTGAGGGCTTCTGGGAGATTTTGTTCCTAGGTCCACCCAGGCTTGGCAGAATTCAGGGAACGTAAATTTATACCCTCAGTGGTGTAAATGAGTGCTCTCTGTTTCTGTCTCCTCAGCAATTCTGGTGGTAACTTGAACCAAACTTGTGATAAAAATGTTTCATTTGGAGTGATTATCACAAAGGAGAAATGTTCCTCTGTCCTGTTGTGCCCCACACTTGGAAAGGGCCTCAGGGGTGAGGGGATGGAAACCATGAGGATATTTGGGAAGAACATTCTGAGTAAGGGGACCAGCAATTGCAAAGGCCCTGGGGATCCTTGAATACAGTGAGGAGGAAGAGGGTGGGACTACAGGGGAGTGTATGGGAGGAACAGGAGACGAAGGCAAGAATTTGAGGAGGCAGCCGTTCTGGGGGCCTCAGAAGTTCACTTTGACAGGACTGCTTTTGACAACGTGTGTGAGGAAGTCACCCCCCTAGAATGCTGAACCACTTGACCTGCGCTGGCGTGGGAGCCTGGAGAAGAGCCAGGCCTGCGCTCAGCTTCTATGCATGTTACTGCCTGAATTGTTTCAGTTTGCTTTTCTGACACCCACTGTCTAGATGAGAAAACTGAGGTGCAGAGAAGGTGGGGGGCACAATTCTCACTGGCCAGAAGGGCGTGAGTGGAGGCTCTAGAGGTTCTGGGTGAAAGGAGCATGTGTGTGTGTGTGTGTGTGTGTGTGTGTGTGTGTGTGTGTGTGTGTGATTTGTGTAGAAGGAGTATTGTAAGAGTGTTAGCCTTAAAGCAAAAGAGACATCTGAGCTCATTTGCAGGGACTTATGTTATGATTTGCAAAAGGAAGCTAGAATTTAAGCCCAATGCCACAAGGATGCTTGAAAAAAATTGCATTACATCTATCACCTATCTATCTATCTATCTATCTATCTATCTATCTATCTATCTATCTATCTATCTATCATCTATCCATCCATCCATCCATCCACCCACCCATCCATCCATCCATCTATCCATCTATCCATCCATCTATTTATTTGCTTATTTATTTGTATGTGTTTGTATGCACACATGCACAGGCAAGTGCATATAATGCCACATAGGCAGAGGTCAGATAACAAGTTTTAAAAGTTGTTTTTCTGTACCGTGTGGGTCCTGAGGAATTAACCCAGATTCTCAAGCTTGGACACAAGCATGTTCACCTGTGGAGACACTTCCCTCGCCCGTCAGTAAGATGTTAAAGGAAAAGGGCCCTGACAGGGTCTGTAAGCTGTTCTGAAGATTCCTGCATGCCTACTTATCCCAGAACTTGCTTACCATAGGGTTGAGCCTAACCTTGGCTACATAGTAAGACTTCTGTTTCAACAAAACAAAGAAAAAGTTCTCAAAGGTCTTTAGTGATGAAATAGAGAGAGGTAGAGCCAGTGAGGGGGCTCAGTGGGTAAAAGTTCTTGTTGCCAAGCCTCAGGACCAGAGTTCCATCCCGGGGGCTCACATGGTAGAGGGAGAGAGCTGACTCCCACAAGTTGACCACCACACGTGTGCAACACACACACACACACACACACACACACACGCCTGCAGATACATTTTAAAAGACACATAGAGAGATGTCAACAGGAATGGGGATGGATGGGTCAGACAGACAGGGTCCAAATCTATGGGGAGCCTGTCAACCATCTGAAATAGATCTGAGCTGTTCTCAAGAGAAAACCAACCTGCTTTAGAAGCAGTCTGGAGGTTAGAAATGAAGGAGGGAAGAAGGGGGCTAAGGAGGAGTATGATATTATGATATTTTATTTTCTATCTCCTTTATTCTCTAGAATAGTGGTTCCCAACCTCTGGGTTGCCATCACCCCTTATCTCCAAAAATATTCGCATTATGATTCACAATAGTAGCAAAATTGCAGTTATGAAGTAGCAATGAAAATAGTTTTGTGGCTGGGGTCACCACAACATAAGGAACTGTATTAAAGGGCTGCAGCATTGGGAGGGTTGAGAACCACTGCACTAGAACATTTCCCTGGTTTTGGAGGGGCAGCAGGCATTAGAGAAGTGTTTGTGGGGCTGGAATTCATCAGGGACACTGCTGCCTATGTCCTCGGTTCCGTGCCTTGAATGGATGACGTCTCCAAGCAGATCGCACCTCCCAGCCATAGTAGGCACATCTTCAGCACACTGGGCCTTTTGTGCTGGGCACTGTGTTGATTGCAGGCTCCCGACGAATGAGTCTATTATGTTAGCAATTATGGCATTTTCTAAATAAATGCCAGCGGCTTATCTCCCTTCATCTCTTAAAATTCATGCTTTGGAGCTTTTCCTGCCTGAAGAATCCTATCTTGCCTTCACTTTCTCTTTTCTCCTATCCTCTTCCTCACTTCAGGACTTATACATTTCTGCTCTGACACTCTTGAGTGTGGGTGTAATGGCAGATGGGACAGTATCTATCACGGGCTTTGGAATCAGACACTTGGGTTCTAATCCCGCTCCTGCTGCATGCCACCCTCGCAGTCTTGGGCTGATTATATAACCCCTTGGTTGTCTTCTTGGCTTCTTCTCTTTCTCATTAGTAAAGGGAGAAGAGAACATGCATTTCCTCATGTGAAAGCTGAATGAGCTAATTGACCACAGAGCTTGGTACAATTTGACATCTGCTCCAACAATAGTGATGAGGGATGTTCACTCTTCAATAATCTTTAAATTAATTTTAAATTATTATTGAAGGCCTGGGGATGTGGCTCAACAGTAGAGCATTTGTCTAGATTGCTTGAGGTCCTGAGTTTGATTCCCAAGGCAAAAGTATGCCATCCATAAGCTATTATATTATATCATTAATAACCTATGACTAAATAAATTAAAAGCTATTTTGGTTTCGCTGGATGCAGTTGTGTGCAGCTGTGTTCCTGAATGGCTCAGGAAACTGAAGCAGGAGGCTCACTTACACTCAGGGATGCAATCCAAGAGTTCAATAGAAGGAACCGAGATGAAAACTGAAGGCATGGAAACCCCATTCATCAAATTATAGCAGGAAAATTCCCAAACCTAGGCAAGAAACAGACAAACAGCAAACTAACCATCAGAACCCCAGATAGACACAGACAGAAAAGAATTTCTCCACAGCACACAAAATGCCAAGACTACAGAACAAAGAATATTAAAAGATGGAAGAAAAACGCCGACTCTAATACAAAGCCCAGCCCATCAGAGTAACAACAGGAGTCCTTAAAAACTAGGAATTCGTGTGGTGATATATTTTAAGCCTTGCAAGTAAATAATTGCCAAACAGGATTATTGTATCCTGTGATCTTTAAGATTGATGGGGAAATAAAGACCTTGTCAGACAAACACCAAATACAGCAGTTTGTGACGGCCGGTTATCTTGGCTGTGGCAATGCAGGGGAGAGATTTCACGGGAAGAATCAATGAATAATGGAGAATTAGAAAGTAATCATATCTAAAACTGTGGACTAGGGGGTCTATCTTGAATAGATTAGAACAAAGAATATTTGATTCAACCAGGGAAAGTGCTCAACAGAATTACAGAGTTATCTCCCTATGCAACATGATGATAGAGACTAGCCGACTGAAAAAAAAAAAAAGAAATCAAAGCAAACAACAGTACAAGACCCAAGTGCTTACTGTCTGTGAGAGACACACCTCGCAGAAAAAGACACACACAGACACAAAGTGAATGGACTGAAGTCAAGATGCCAAGTTGAAAACAACCGGGAGTTGCTACACTCCGATCTGTGATGCAAATCGTAGACAAAATTAATCGGACATAAACGAAGCCACTGCATATTGATTAGGGAAAACCTACTGAGACGATGTCACCGTTGTAAATATATGTGTCACAAACATTGACAAAATCATTTCCGTGAAGATGCAACCAGGCATTGCTGTGGCTAAGCTCCCTGAAGTCAGTGAAGACATATTCCTCCTGGGACCATGCTCAGCATAATGCAGTGGCGTATTGGAGGACTAGGGACATGGGACAAACCCTGTGTAACCTCTAGAACAGAAGCTAGGCCATTACTATCCCACCCCCACAGGCCAAAGTACAGTATCTCATAACCTGGAATTCTACGGCTCGAGTTACATTATTTTTGTGTGTCTTTTTTTTTTTTTTTTTTTTGGTTTTTTGAGACAGGGTTTCTCTGTAGCTTTGGAGTCTGTCCTGGAACTAGCTCTTGTAGACCAGGCTGGGCTCGGACTCACAGAGATCCACCTGCCTCTGCCTCCCAAGTGCTGGGATTAAAGGCGTGCGCCACCACCGCCCTGCTTTGTGTGTCTTTTAAATACTTTGTGTCCACCTTGCATTGACTAGGGTCTCATGGACTACACAGCATTTCTCATTCTGGTCTGCTTTTCAACCAGACTTCTCTGCAGGGCTGTGTCTTTTCTGATTAACATGGTTATTGAGCCTGAAGTCCAGAAGGGGGAGATAGAGGACAGTGGAAAGAACACCCTGATTTGGCTGAACAGCTGCGTCTGTCCTGTCCTTGCTGATATCAATGAGAACCTTCAGGGGAGCTGTGCTTGAACCCTTGGGGCACAGCCAGCTCTTCCTGCACCCCACTCTCTTCCCTCCCCCCTGCCCTTCCTGTCTTGTCCTGGTCCCTTTCCCCTTCGGTCCCTTTCTTCTCCCACTCCTGTTGCTCACCTTTTCCTGCCTCAGGACTCCCACCCTCATTCCATTATGGTTCCTGAGTTGTTCTTGGAGTGGAGGGGGCTGCTTGGGGACCAGGGAGGAAAGGCAACAGGAATAAAAGGGAGGCCGGAATGGGTTGGGCTTGGCTGGGCTGGGTCTCACAGCCCCTTGCCTGGGCTTTCTCTGGCCCGGTTCTATGTATTCTATGCCCCTGGGCACCAACAGTGGCTTCCCGTGCCTTCTCTACATGAGGGGTCACACAACCAGTGGCTCTTCATACCCTTTCTACATAGGAGTATTGCAGGACTGACCAGCGAAAGAAAGCAAGCTCACCGTCCTGGTCTAAGTGTATGGATCATTGAGGAGGAAACGGGGGGCACAGAAGCTGTGTTGTTCCTCCCCAGAACAACACAGACAAGCAATGCAGTCAGCCTCAGCAGCCAGCATGGGTCACTGCCAACCTCAGATGTCTCTAACAGCAACGTTATCTCCCCATGTGACTCTCTAACACCTGGTGTGTGTGGCTCATCTGATGGGCTATGGGTTTAAAACCCACATGCTGGGTTTTGAAGAATTAGAAGGAAAAACTAAATATAAAAGTAGAACACTAATGCTGTTTTGTCTTAGTAATGTGCTAGCATGATTAGCTTTATGTATATTGCATCAATAATGGCTATTAAAGTTAATTGCACCTTTCCACACTTTAAGAAATACAAGAAAATATAAAGTCACAGATGTAGCTTATATTAAAGCTTTAGTGGTCAGTGTTGCTCTAGAATTTATGCCCCACCCCTTTCTTTTTCTTCTTCCCTTTTAATTTTAAAGAGACAGACTCTCTGTATGTTAGCCAGTCTGGTATCATTCTCCAGGGCATAAGACCTGAGAAGTCCCCTGAGAAGTTGGGGCTACTGACACATACCATGAAGTTTTGCTTTCAGAATTTATTTGAAACCACCCTGTTCTACTGTGTGTATTTAGATGTCTTGCTATGGCCGAATGACTGGGTGACTGCTCTTGCCATCCTGCAACATCTACCCCTGTCTCAGACGATTCCCAAGAGCAAATCAAGGTATTGCTGTGCCAACAACGAACGCATCCCGGGAATCGAGGAGTTTATAGGCATCCCTAACAGAGCATGGGTGAGGGGTTATGGGCAGGAGGGTGGGAACATAAAACAGCCTCATAAAATGACTGAGACGGGTGTGGATGGAAGCTCCCTCCTGGCCTCATAGATGGCGTCCCTCCTTGTTGGCCTTTCCTAGCCTCTATACCCTAGCCCCTCCACTAGACTTCCCCCTCAGGGGCCATGTGCCTTTTTAGGGCAGAAATGAATACAAATGAATGGCACCAGTGACTAGAAACTCAGGTGAGGGGCCAGTGACTCACCCCACCCACTCCTTCTAGGAGGGAATGTCAATCATCATAAGCCTAACTGTGATGGACTCTTGCAAGCAAGCACGGTCAATCTGTCAGAGATGGCTCCAGCTGTGCTCCCAGGACCAGGCTCCCAGCAGTCCTTTGGAACTGGAAAGACAGTGCTGAAGAGCTAGCTCCAGTGGGGTTTCTGAAGATCCCTCCTCCCGAACCCAGTGATGCCTTGGGATGATGAAGGGAACCACCTTTGGAAACCCCTCTAGTGGCTAGCATCATGCAATGCAGCCATGGAGAAGGCAAATGCAGGAGCCTGGGAGTACCACAGTTTCACAGTCAAGTTCACTTCCAACACCCACCCCACCACTCCATGCCTGGAGAATTGAATCACCATTGTGACCTACTTCCTGACTGGCTGTTCGGTAGAGCCCCAGAGGTCAAATCCATTCCAACTGTAGGAATGGCGTTTGTGAGAGATCTCTTCCCCAGCTGACCAGGTACTGAGATGTAAATTTAGATCTCAGGACCATTTTTTATTTTTTAAAAATAGAGAGGAGGCTCTGCCAGGCAGGGAATGGGTATGCTAAGCCCAGATGTGATGCTCTCCACACCTGCCAAGGTGGCAGCTGCTTCTCTCCCACAGGACTTTGCACAGATGGGCTGTGACATTGCGCTGAAGCACTGGCCTCCCAAGGTTTCAGAGGGGTGGAGAGGAGAGTGGAACCTGCCCACCCTTCTTAGGACTCTGCACATCACAGGTCCCCAAAGGCCTGAATGGAAACCATGGAAACCAGGGAAGCAGGTAGGAGGCTCTACCTCTCCTCTCTTCCCCTCTCCTCCCCTCCTCTCCTCTCCTCTCCCCTCCTCCTCCCCCTTCTCCTCCCCTCTCCTCTCCTCTCCTCTTCTCTCCTCTCCTCTCTTTTCCTCAGACTGTAGGTGTCCTGGAGCCTCCTCCTTGGCCCCCCAGCTCTATTATCCCCAAGGTGGTCATTTCTTGCTGTGATTTCTTGCAGGGAAAATGGTTATTTTGAGGGTCTGGGTTTAGGCAGCTAAGTGGTGGCACTTGCCCCTGGGAAGTTTGCATCCTGAAGGCAATTCAGCAAGGGCTACTAAAGCTGTCACCCTCTAGAGAGCCCAGGGATGGCTGTTCAGTCCTTCGGATGTCGTCCAGGTTCCTGGGAAAGCAACAGGACCATCAGGTGGGACGATTTATTCCCAAGCATTTGCAGCAAGTGACCCCTGGCTTTCCTGCCCTGGGGGTGGGGTGGTGTGGGCAAGCTTGCTGGGTTATGAGAAACCCTGGAAAGACTCAGGTCTTTGAAACTCGCACTGTAGCTGAAGCATGATTAATAAAAACTCAGAGAGAGAAATTGGGGTTCAACCTGAAGGTCTGAAAAGCAAAGCAGCCAGCACTGGCTCTTACCTCAACCTCAGTCCCAAATAGTGATTCTGCCTCCAGGAATCAAGAATGAGACTGTGACTGAGAGATGTCTCCTCCCGTTTTATAATCCTCTCTAGGGCTGGGTTTAAAGGCATGTACCTCTGGGATTAAAGGCATGCATCACCCGGTTTCTATGACAACTAGTGTGGCTACTGGGATTAAAGGTGTGTGTTACCATTACCTGGTCTGTAAGGCTGGCCAGAGGGGCTGTTTTGCTCTCTGACCTTCAGGCAAGCTTTATTTATTAAAATACACTACAGTGTATTTACCACAGTGAAATACCACTACAGTGGGTCCCCAATGCATAAAATAGTCCAGAAGCCAAGAGGACCCAATAACTCTTTCCTTTTGGGTCTTTGTTGCCCCAACTCTAGCCCTGTCCCTGTCTGTCAACATAACTGTTTCTCCCCTTTGCTCCCCCCACCAAAAGCTTGTTGTGCCTCTTGCCTCTGCTTCCTCTTTGTCCAGTCTCGCTTCAGCCTCTTCCTTATGCTTGGGTCTTCTCTGTTCTGGTAACGTCACAGGACTTGTTGGGTTAGAGCTTGGTCCCTGGCAGACCCAGGCTAGGCTCAGCTACTCATTCTCAGTCGGCCGATTCCACAGGCAAACAATAGTTAAAAGCAGAAAAAAAGGTTTATTCAATGTGGCCACACTGGGAAGAGGATCAAAGCCTATCCCGGGATCTCCCTCCCCCTGGTCCCTCTGAGGGGGCCTACATGAGGTTTGGTTTGCAGCACAAGCGGTATGCATAGCTAAGCAGTCCTTTTGGAGATGTCCTCCTGCCTCCAGTCCCTCTGCGAGTGGCCTGGCAGGCTGTAAATCTCTTCTGAAGACAAATTCCCACTCAGGCTGGCATCAGTCTCCAGGCTTTTTCCTTCTCCCAGCATGAGACTTCTGAGGAAATGTCACCCACTGGGGTACGTTGTCTCTGTGGTCTCGTAGCCAAAGGGAAGGACGCAAGTGTGTGTCTCAAATCCTTCTGCGGGTCAGGCCCCATTCCAGCAAGGCTATCAGGGATCCTCATTTTGTCAGATTCCCCTTTGCTTGAGCCCTTGGTGACAGTGACTAGATGGTTGTCTTGTCCTTGAGATGACCTCATTTCTTGCTTGGTAGATGCTTGGCCACTGTTTGTTTCTCCCTTCCTCGTTGATCCCCCTCCCAGCCCAGGTTCAAATACCATGTGTTTGCTGATGCCCCACAAATCCACCTCTGCAGCCAAGACCTGCCTGCTAAATTGCCCACATGAGAGCTCTGCGTGTGTCTGTCTGTCTGTCTGTGCGTGTATGGTATATGTTGTATGTGTTTGCATGTGCACATGTGTAGATGGAGGACAGAGGTTGATGTCAGTCTCAGGCTATCTATCACACTCAGTCTTTTCTATTTATTTTTTGAGGCAGGGTCTCTCACCGAGTCCAGCAGTCAGCCAGACTATCTGGCTAGTGAACTCCATTGTCCCCCAGTCTCCACTCCCCCAGTGATAGGGGGACAGGAGCATACCGTCACGCCTGACATTTTATGTGAGCACTGGAGATCCGAACTCAGGTCCTCATGTTTTCATGGCAAACACTTTACCAACTGAGCCATTGCCCCTGCCCCTTGTGTGGTCTCCTCACAGGCATCTCAAACTCCAGATTTACCACAGGATGCTTTGGCTTCTGCCCCTACACATTCTCTTCGGCCAATTTCCTCCAGCTATTTATTGAGCAATTACATTATTTCAGCATTTGCTACGTGCCAAGAGGTCTTTTAGTGAAGGAAGCACAGCCACAAACCCAAACGGTGTTCCTGTCCTCATGTATGTTCTAGAGCAGTGCTTCTCAACCTTTCTAACACTGCAACCTTTTAATACAGTTCCTCACGTTGTGGTGACCCCAACCATAAAATTATGTTCATTGTTGCTTTGCAACTGTCATTTTGCTACTGTCGTGAATTGTAATATAAATATCTGATATGCAGGATATCTGATATTTAGTCCCTAAAGGGTTCTTGACCCACAGGTTAAGAATCCTCTAGATGGAGGATGTGACTTGACATGTACCTCTGGAAAATTCACATGCCAAAGCCCAAATCCCAAGGGCCTCAGAATGCAAACTTACTTGAAAAAGAGGACCATGGCAGATGTAATTATTTAAGTTAAGATGAAACCATATATTCTAACATACATTCTAAAAGAAATGATATCCTTAAAAGAAAGAGAGGTCTGAGAAGGTGGATCAGTGGTAAAAGTGAATTCTGGGCAAGCATGAGGACCTGGGATTGGATCCCAGGACCCACTGAAGACTGGAAGCTGTAGAGTAAACATCTGGAATCCTAGTACTGCTTGGGTGGGGATGGTTGGTGGAGAAGCTCAGATGCTTTGGGCCAGCTAGCTGAAGGAAAACAACAAAGAGACCCTGTCTCAAAGAAGGTGGAAAATGGGGACCTCACCAAAGATGGTCGTTTGACCTCCACATGAGTGCCCTGGCACCTGCACACACACACACACACACACACACACACACACACACACACACACACACACGCTCAGGTGTGCACATGTTGTTGGAGAGAGGGCCCACTGTTTGTCCCAGTTCCCCGGCTAGCTTACACCCAAAATAACCACACAGAAATTGTACTAATTAAATCACTGCCTGGCCCATTATCTCTAGCCTCTTATTGGCTAACTCTTACATATTAGTTTAACCAATCTCCATTAATCTGTGTATCGCTATGTGACAGTGGCTTACCAGTAAAGATTCAGCATGTCTGATTCTGATGGCTCCATGGCAGGTCTCTGACTCTGCTTTCTTCCTCCCAGAATTCAGTTCTGTTTTCTCCACCTACTTAAGTTCTGCCCTATCAGGCCAAGCAGTTTCTTTACTGATTAACCAATGAAAGCAACACATAAACAGAAAGACCTCCTACACCATGCACACACACACACATATACACACACTCAGGTGTACAGACACACACACACAAGATCAGGTGCACACAAAAGTATTGTCAGAGTCTACATGAACATGTGCATACATAGTTTTGTTTTTAAAAGGGAAAGAAGATATTTATAGACATGCACTCAGGGAAAATCATGTGAAGATGAAGGCAGAGATCCAATGATGCTTCTACGAGCTGCTGGATGCCAGCCACTGCCAGTGGATCACAGGTGCCCTTTGAGAGGTTCTCCTCTATTACCCTCGGAAGAGACTAAACCTCACACCTAGTTCTTGAAGTTGCAGCTCCATAGTGGTATTCTGGCCACATAGCTGTGGTTCGGGATGATGATGCTCCTCCAATTCATATGGGGAGACAGACAACTAAGTATGTAAATATGAGCTGTTCAAAATATTTGTGATTGAGAAAACAAATTCAAGGGCTCCAGGAAGCACTGGGAAACAGCTGTTCACAGCTGTCACCACCAGACCTGGGACCTAGAGAGGCAGGTGGAGAGTTGGGAGAGGGCTGTTTGAATCAAACAGAAGAGCACAGACAGAGCCCTCAGGTGGGACACTGACATTCGGGCCACCACCCTCAGTGGCCTCCCGGAGTCCTTTCCCCCCCTCCATATCTTATTGAGCGGCAAGTTCCGCTGTCTCTTCCTTCAGAAGACAGGCAACATCCAGCACCTTCTCAATACCCAGTTGCAGGCACCTGACCTAAGGCTTTAAATATTAGCAAGGAACACTGACAGGGTGAAAAGCAGGGTGGATAGAAACTGCCGTTTCTCTGCCTTCTGCTTGGTTTGGCACAGAGCTCCGAGTCACTCCTCTCCTGTCTGTTTGTCCACATTTGACCCCACAAGCCTTCTTCTTTCTCTCAACTCAGCCGCCCCTTAGCCTCCCTGTCTCCCTCAGCAATCTGGCCAGATCTTACCTTGTCCTGCCCTGGGACCACCTCATTCTCCATCTGCCTGTCCCTCATCTCTCTGTCAGTCCCACTGTCCTCCTGGCCATTAGGGAATGTGTTGAGCCCGCTGCTATCTTGGGATCTGTGCATCCTTGTCCCTGGCAATCCTGGAACTTAATTCCTTATGTCCTTCAAACCTCAGCTCAGATCCCATCCTTTGAGTTCCACATCAGCTTTCACCTGGAGGATCAAAGGAACCTGGGATACAGGCCTGAAGCTATCACACCACCACGATTGCTTTCCTATGGGCCCCATGTGCTTCTGGAACTCTGGGCTGTCTTTTGGATTCAAATATGGCGGCCAACAATAGCAAATCACAATTACTTCTTCAAAGGATCTTATGAGGAGAGCAGCTAGCATTATGCAGAAGTAGAAAGCATGGTTGAGAGTGGTTAAGTAGCTTGCCTGAAGATGCACAGTGGGACGCCCAGTGAGATGACTCAGTGGGTAAAGACACACAGCCCCATGGAAGCTTACCCGGTAGAAACCCTTGTTCTTTTCTAGTGAACTGAGTGAATTCATACTCCTGTAGGCTCCTCTCCACCCCAGACTCCTAGAATACTTCATCTAGAGGGGAAAAAAAGGCTGAAAGGCCAAATAATTGTATTTTTAGTTTTAAGCAGAAGGAATATTTCGAATGCCATCTGCTTCTGATCTCTTTGCGACGGCAGAAAGCGAAGGCTGTCAGCGAATGATGAAGGCTTTAACTATTAGTGAGAAACACTGACAGGGTGGGTAGAAACTGCCATTGCTCAGGGTGGCTAGAGATAGGCACTGGGCTGAGCCTGTCCCCACCTCGCGGATCCAATGCCAGCTCTGGAAGCACATGCTGTTGCTAGTTCTCCTGCACAGGGGAGGAGAGTGTCATTAGAGCCGAGTCCCAAGCCTGTGACCGTACTGCTGGCCTCATAGAGGGTGAAATCTCCGGGTTCAACTCCCCGGCCTTAACTCAGGACTAACAGGCAAGGGGACTCTGAACATGTAGAAGAATCTTCTAGGGTCTGTGATGGAGCAGGTATGGTGCTCCTCAAAGATAGGGGCATGAACGATAGAACCTTTTAAGGTGATGCTCCATGACAACTCTTGGTGTGTGTGTGTGTGTGTGTGTGTGTGTGTGTGTGTGTGTGTGTGTGTGTGTATGAATTGCATATGGAGGGTGGAGGCTAATGTCAGGTGTTTTCCTCAAGCACCCTCCACCTATTTATTTATTTATTTTGAGATAGGGTCTCTAACCGCACCTGGAGCTTCTTGATAGGTTTTGGGGGGGGGCTGACCAGTGAATTTCAGGCATACACCTGTTTCTCTCTTGCCAATGCTGTGATTACAGATCAGACCTCCATGCTTGTCTTCTTTGTGAATTCTGGGAATCTGAACACAGGGCCTCACGTTTAAGAAGTAAGCGCTTTAGAAACCGAGCCACCTCCCTGGCCTCCGATTCCCAGCCCTTGCAACAGCTTCCCTGGAGGAACAGAAGGCACAGAGCCCTGCCTCGCCCTCACCCACACTCGGGTTGTCGGCATGGCCTCCACACCTGCTGCTTGTAATCTTTACCTATAACATGTCATCGCAGCTCTCCCGGGGTTGTCGATTCTGTCTAAGCCAATCAAAGCACTCCATCACGGGAAAAGACTTTCAGGAATAAAGTATTTCTCATTCAGATGGCGATGACAACTGGGAATGGCATCAACTAATCCGAGTCTCATCTCAGATCCTATTAATAAGGAAGAGTGACATATTTTGTGTATCAGTCATCTGTCATCCCAAACCACTGCGCCTTTACAGGCACAGTGCATGTTTGCTCAGCACCCTTTGGAGGGGAATGTAGGTGGGCTCAGCAGGGAGGTCCTTCTGCTCTGCATTGACTCCTCCCAGCTTGGGGTGTTGGCTTTTGGTATCTGCTATGGATCAGTCAGGCTAGCGAACAACTCAGATCCTCTGTACACCTCTCCTGTCCCTCTACCAGGCTAGCTCGGGCATCCTCTTGTGTCCTTACAGAGATACAACAACCTACTTGTTAAAGAGAATAGAGAATAGGGATGTAGGTCATTTGGTAGAGTGCTTGCTGGCCATACACAAAGCTCCCGGTTCCTTCTCCGGTGCTGAATAACCTGTGTGTGATGGTGCACGCCTGTATTTCCAGCACTTGGGAGGCAGAAGCAGGAGAATCAACGGTTCACTCAAGGTCATCCTGGCTATGCAATGAGTTTGAGGCAAACCCGGATTATATGAGGAGAGAGGAGGGGGTGGATAGGAATGGATACGAAGACTAGAACTACATGGCCTTTTGAAGTCAGTTCTTCTCCTTCTGTTGTATCATGTCAGCTCCCACATGACACAGGGCTGAGAATGTAACTGGAGCCAGTCTCTACACGGGGCCTAAAGTGACAGCTCCAAGGGTGGGAAAGTGGGGCCCATACTCGGGGCTGCTGATTCAGTGGCCCTGCCACATTTCAGAGTCGTTTCAACATGGCCTTGAGTATGCTCCTGTCTGTCACTTGCAATGTGCCTCAGTTTCCACGTCCAGTTTCCATACCCAATTCTCCCATTGAAGGACCCAGGTCCACTGGATATTCTGTGAGTTTTTATTTTGTCTTATCTGGGTGGAGTTTACAAAGCTTGAGTTCCAAAGCCATGTCTGGTATCAGAGACTCGTGTGCTATTTCAGAGAAGACAAAACATGGATGAAGGGGAAATCAAACATTCTAGTAAGCTGGGCATGATGGCAAACACATACAATCCCAGCTACTCAGGAGGCTGAGCAGGCTTAGGAGTTCAAGGCCAGTATGGGCAACATAGTGAGCCCTGTTTTTAAAAGAAGACTATTCCAGTAATTTGATATGACCTAAGAAGAAAAAGGCAGACAGTCACCACTGCAGAATTCTCCAACAAATTACTAACCCATAGAACCCTATCTGGAGAATAACAAGAGATGAGGCCATCCCCCAAATCCCCTGTGCGGTTAGAAGATCTCTGCCAGGGGCCAGCAGCCAGGGTCCTGCTCTGCTAAGGCACCTGATGCATATGTCACTTGGGCCTGTAGGGATCTCTGTAAACACCATGGCTAACGAGTAATAATCTGTATGAGGCAAGAAGGAAATATGGTTAAAAATGACACAATAGCCAGTGTTGGTTCAGACTTCTAGGGTCTGACTCCAGGCAGTTTATTTTAGGCATATTTAACTGCAACACAAACTTGGACAAAAGTTTCCTAGTGGCAATTATATCAATCCTGTGTGCATAATAAAGCTTAAGGCATGACTACATTGAAACTCTTTGCAAAGAACATGTAACCCCTTCTAGAAAGATGGGCTCTGTAGATTGACTCCATGTGTTACCTTAAGGGCTGAGGGGAGGATCTGGTGTGGACTCAGCCAAACACAGATAGTGCAGTGGTCAGCAAGCTATCAACCACCTCTGCTCCATTCGTGAACTACATGTCACATCTCCTACAAGGATGGGTTCTGTTGACTGAGAAACAGTGCTCAAGGAAAAAGTCTAGGGAGGAAGAGTCTGGGATAAAAATAAGAGTCTGGGAGAGTCAGATGTGTGGTCAGCAGGCTATAGCCACATCCATCCCCGGTCTTCTGGGTCTGTTGAAAAGACAACCCTGAGTACTTACCATTCCTGGCTTCCCTAGTGATTATCTGCGAGCGTGAGGATCGTGCCCTCTACAATGGCCAGATGTTCTCCAGCCCCTACTGGGCCTGGCCTCTTTCCATAAAACAGCTAGTGAGTGCAGAAAACAGACCTCAGACATTTGGCTCTGACAGACTGTCTTGCAGGTAGAAGATTCAACCATATTATCCTATAGTCTTCAAGTAGGGTACATCACGGACGTAGCAGATGATAATGCTCTCCGCTCTTCTACCGGCTCACTGTGTGTCTATAGAAAAGTCACTTTGCTTCTCTAGGCTCCAGTTATTCTCAAACTACTTAGAAACACACACACACACACACACACACACACACACACCACATTTCTGTAGTGCTAGAGACAGAATGCAGGGCTTTGTACATTCTAGGTGAATGCTTGCAGATTTGCAGCCTGTTGAGATCTGGATGTGAACTCCCTCCCTCCTCAGTCTGTGTGTGAACACTCAGTTCATAAGTGATGGCACTGGTTTGGAAGGGTGTGGATCCTTTAGGAAGTCTTATTAGAGGAAGTGGAGCATGGGGAGGTGGGCCTTGAGGATTTATAGCCTGGCTTCGCCTCTTGTTTGCTCTGTTTGCTGTTCTATGAAGACATGGGAAGGCGAGGAGAGTGAGCTGCACAGTCCTGCCACCAGAGAGCTACCTATCCCTGTGCCTTCTCCTCCATGACAGACCACACCCACAGACTGTGAACTCAAACAACCTCCTACCCCTTTTTGTAAGTTGCTTCTTGACAGGTCTCTCGTCAGAGAAATGAGAAAAGTAGCTAATACACAGCCCTAGCTCCAAACTAGGAGTTTGACTGAGTTCTCCAAGGCCAAACTCCAGTGCTGATCCAGGGTTTAGAATGTGGGTCTAAGAATCTTCATTAATGTAGCTTGTATTGTCACTGTGGGCTAGGAACTGGCCTGGTGTATAGGGCTCATTCTAGGAAAGACATCAAGTATAAAATCAAAGAGGACAAAAGGCTAGGTTCAGAACCCTTTCCTGGGGAGGAGTCTCACAGGCTGCACCCAATTGCTCTAGCGTTGAGCTGTGGGCACACGTGTGAGATGGGTCTAGCTGCAATACTTATTCAGAGACTGTGGTGGTTCTAAAAACACATCTCCCATAATCCTCAGGCATTTGAATACTTGACCCCTAGTTGGTGGTTATTGGGGTGGGTAGGAGGTATGGCCTTGCCAGAGAAAGTATGTCAAAGGGATGGGATTTTGAGGTTTTAAAGCATTCATGCCATTTCCGGTGTACTCTGTGCTTCCTACTTGTGGCTTGAGACATGAGCTCCCAGCTGTTCTTGTTGCCATGCCCTTGCTCTACCTTCATGGACTCAAACCCTCTAAAGCCACAATAAAAAAAGCAACTTCAGGGTTTTATGGGGTCTGCTTCTGTAGGTAGCCCTGCTTATCATCTACTCCAGACGGAGGAGAAAGACAGGTGTTTAGAATAAACCACCTTGCTTAGACAAACAGTCTAGGTACAGAAAGCCACATATATTAGTGTTGGCAATTCAAGGTCATAGATCCCTCTATCCATGGGTTAACTCAGGCTTATCTCTCTTTTTTAAAAGAGTTTCTTTTTAGTTATATGTCTGTGTGTAGGTAGAAGTAGGTGTCCAAGGAAACTGTAGGTATTGGACCCCTCATTTCCCATTGGAACTCGAGTTACAAGCAGTTGTGAGCTTCCCAGTGTGGGGATTGGAAACTGAACTCTTGTTTCTGTAAGCCCAAGGAGTACTCTTAACTGCTGAGCCTTCACACTAGCCCCTTCAGCCCACCTCTTAAAGTTCAGTCTGTATTACAGAGCCTGGAGCTGTGATTGTACTTGGAGAAGGGGGTCTTTGCTGATGTAATGAAGGATCTGAGATGAAGATGACATCCTGGATTATCAGGATTGACTCTTGATCTAGAGATGAGTGCCTTCCTAGAGACACTTGGAAGGTTCAACAGACAGAGGAGAAGGCAGTAGGACCAGGGAGACAGAGACTGGAGAGAGGCAGCTACCAGAGGGATAATTGCAATCACTAGACGCTGGACATGGCAAGGAAAGTCCCCAGAGGGAGCAAAGCCCTCTTGTTCTGGAGACTTCTGGCCTCTAAAGAGAGTTTGATAGTTTGCAGGCCAGGACATAAACCCAGTGGCCGGGGACTGACCTTTGTAAGCAGGCTTCTAAGGGGAGCAACCGCAGACTAGATGTTGACTTTTCCACATCTTCCGGTTTCCACTGTTGTCATTTGTCACGAGAGCTTGTGTCAGTTGTAGTCAGAGCACTTTTCTCACCCTAGCAGCACCATCTAGTCATCCATCACACATATACTTATTTAATTGTATTTTAGCCCTTTATTGGTAACTGATATTCGTATCTGTTTCTGGGGTGCAACGTGATGTTTTGTTGCAATGCATTACAGAATAACTAAATTAAGCTAATTAAAATATCACCTCCCATAATTATATTTTTGATGGTGTGAAGATTTCAAATCCACGCTCTTCCAGCAGTTACGAGATATATGCATATTGTTATGAAATGTTAACTGTAGACATCATACTGAGCCATCTACCTCAAAGACTTCACTCCTCTAATTACAATCTCTTGCACTATGACAGCCCATGAGTCCTCTTGCTCTGCTTTGATCCCACAGGCATCCTCACCTTTCTTCTTGATTTTCACGAGTTTGCCTTTTTTATTTTTTTAGATTCGATGTGTAAGTGAGGTCATGAGGTACACGCCTGGCATATTCACTTAGGCAGTGTCCTTTAGGCTGGTGCTCATTGTTACAAATGACAGGATTTTCTTCCTTTGAAGGGTTGAGTGTATTCCATTGTGTTCAAACACAGCCTTTTCCTCATCTGTACATCCATGGATATATACTCAGGCTGGTTCCAAATCTTGGCTATTGTGAGCAGTGCTGGGGGAACATGGAGATTCTTCTGCATTCTGGGTTCATTTCACGTGGATGCACAGCCAGAAGTGGGCTTGCTGGGTCACGGGTAGTTCTTTGTTTGAAAATATGCTTAAGTGTATTTCTGGTTAACTCATAAATAACTTAAATTAACCCATCTCCATTAATCTGTGTATCACCACAAGGCTGTGGCTTACTGGGTAAATTTCCGACATCTGTCTCTGGCAGGGCTACATGGCTTCTTGTTGACTCTGCCTTCTTTCTCCCAGCATTCAATTTAGTTTTTCCCGCCTACCTAAGTTCTGCCTTGCTCAGGCCTAGGACACTTTCTTTATTAACCAATGGTATTCATTCAGCATACAGAGGGGAATCCCACATCATCGGGTGGGTCTGTATTTTAATCTGTAGGTAAGGAGGACATTCAGCTACCTCAAAATATCGTTTGAGAATCTCGTACACTGAAATAAGATCATATCTACCTTCTATTTTCCATTTCCAGCTTTCCCTGGTCTAAACTTTCACATCCAGCTCCCAGCTTCATGTTCTCATGTCCTTTTTTCTTCCATAGCCCTTTGAATACAATTAGTGATGACTACACACACACACACACGAATATGAGGTTATCCACTGGGGCATGGGCTTTTAATCTTCCTGACTCCTCCCCTCACTCAGAAGTAGGTTTACAGGCTTGTGCAACCATGCCAGGTTTATATAGTTCTAGGGCTTGTTCCCAGGGCTTCTTGCATGCTCAACAAACACACTGCCAACTGAATTCCATTCCCCAATCCTAGAAGTTCTAGTTTTTTTCTTTTAGAGGAATCTCCAAACAGATTCTCACAAAGGCTACACCAATTTACATTTTCCCCCCTTTTCTTTTGGTTTTCCTAGGCAGGGTTTCTCTGTGTAACAGCCTTGGCTGTCCTGAAACTTGTTCTGTAGACCAGGCTGGCCTCGAACTCATAGAGATCTGCCTGGCTCTGCCTCCTGAGTGCTGGAATTAAAGGCGTGCGCCACCACTGCCCATTGCTAATTTACATTTTCGTCAACAGTTCATGTGTATCTATCGACCACCTTCTGTGTTCCAGGCACTGTGATAGCTTTGGACCCCACAAGGATGAGAAAGACAGCCACTCAGGCATTACAGTTTTGCAACATAGAGCAGATGACAGCCTACTTCAGGGCAGTGGCTGAATTAGCTGCCCATTTCTGCCTCCACCGTGTGTGTGTGTGTGTGTGTGTGTGTGTGTGTGTGTGTGTGTGTAGATCAGAGGACAGCTTAGGGAGGCAACACTCTCTTTCCAGCATGTGGGTCCCAGGGATCGAACTCTGGTCATCAAGCTTGGCAGCAAAGCACCTTAACTCATTGAACCATCACCTTTAAAAAATTTTTAAAAAAATTATTCTATGTGTTTTCCACATCATGTATATTGATCCCATTCATTCCTCATCTGTTTGCATCCACCCTACACCCCCACATGCCCCCAATAAAACCAAATTCAAGAGAACAAAAAGGGAAGGAATTAAAAATCTTGTCATAGAAGCTGCACGGTGGGTGTGTGTGTGTGTGTGCTGGAGATATGGCTCAGTGGTTAAGAGCACTGGCTGCTCTTCCAGAGGTCCTGAGTTCAATTCCCAGCAACCACATGGTGGCTCATAACCATCTGTAATGAGATCTGGCGCCCTCTTCTGGCGTGCGGGCATACATGGAGGCAGAATGTCGTATACATAATAAATAAATGAATCTAAAAAAAAAAAAAGAAGCTGCACGGTGAGCTAACAAGTCATGCCATATACCCCTTGGCCTATACAACTCTACTTGCATGTGTTCATTGCAAGGAGTCATTGGTCTGGTTTGAGACCTCTGGTCAATCCTGGACCCCTACTAGGACTCTTCCTGGACATCCCACTGCCGTCCTGTGCTGTGGAGATCTTGCAGCTTTGGGTCTGTGGGTCAGGTCCCTTGACGTGCTCCAGCAGATCATAGATGGGGTAGATGTTGGGGCAGGCTAAGTCATAACCCTGGGTTTGGGCCTGGGTAGCTGTAGGGTTGGTCTGCTAGATAGGAAATACAGACTTCTCTCCCACGGTTATAATTTCAGGGCTGGCTCACCTGCACCTGCGCTAACAGTGACGGCTCTACTGTGCTGCCTTGGTAAAGGTGCAGGGCCTGCCCTCCGGCTGTTGCAGCTGCTGGGGGTCAGGGATGGCTCTACCTCTCTTAGGACACAGAACGAGTTCTCCCGCCTGCCTCCAGAGTTGCTTCACCTTATTCTGTAAGATAGGGTCTCTCACCAAACCTGGCCCTCACTGGTTAGGTCAGACCGGCTGGTTAGTGAGATGGATTCTCCTGTCTCCCCTCTGCCTTCCTAGTTCTGGGACTGCAGGGACGCACAACCACACTTGATTTGCTTGTTGCTTTTGTTTGTTTGTTTACATGCTTGGTGGGGATCTGAACTCGGGTCCTCATGCTTGCATAGCAGGCACTTTGCCAACTGAGGCATCTCTCCAGCACTCCGTGTGTATTTTGATCATGTTGTTGAAAGCGGGAAGAGGTACTGGGTGACTTTCGATCATTAGGTGTTCAGAACACATGGTTGTTGTATCATCAACACCTACACCAGCATATGGCAAGCATCTGTGCTCAGAGAATCTTTGGGTCCTAATGGAGCTTGAGATCCCATTGGCTTGGGGATGATACTCCCAGAGTCCAGTCTTCCCTCTGGAATGAGAGCTGTGGACATAGATCAGGACTATGAGGGGATTTCTCTCCGTGCTAACTTTGCAAGTTGAACCACAGCTTCGATCTTGTTTACCCTACATCTCTCCTGCTAAGACTCCAGCAACCCTCAAAGGTCTCTCATATCCCAGTACTGAATTCAGAGGTTGGAATACAGTCGATCCTCATTAAGTACTAGTAGGTGGAATGGACCTGACCTTCCCTTCCACAGGATTTGTCTCAGAATCAGACAACCGTCACTCCTATCAGACCAGGTGACTACCTGAGAGCACAAATCATGCTGCTGGCGCTTTCTCTTGTCCTAGTATACAGATAGACGGAGTCGGCGGAGGCTTGCTGAACGGATGAATGAACGAAGCAGGTGAGCATCGGTGTATGTATATCAAACCCAGCCCTGGATAGGAGTTTTGAGAAAAGATAAAGCTGAGTTCTTGGGAAACACCCTTTGGTGCTAAGCCGTCTCCCCGCACCCTTTGGTGCTAAGCCGTCTCCCCGCACCCTTCGGTGCTAAGCCGTCTCCCCTCTGATCTTTTTGGGGTCCAGGACAACTGACTTCCTTCAGCACATCAACACTTGCCTTGAGTTCAGACACCTGGGTGATTTCCCTAAGCCACTGGCTATTTATCACACGAGGCTGATTCCCTCACACCGCTGCTCACCCCTCCCGTCCAGTCTGCTCTCTAAATTCTGTGCTCGGGAGACTCCTTCCAGTTGCCCTCTAGAATCCAGCCCTCCAGATGATTTCCACATCTGTGATAATGACCCACTCTGTCTAATTTTACCCTTCCTATCTCCAGACGGGCTCTTCAGACGCGCCTGTGCTTTTGATCTTTCCAGAGAGCAAATGTGAATGGACTAATAAAAAAAATCTGTAATATAAAATGATTTTAATAAGTCAATCTGTCCTTGGCTGTCACGGAACCAAGCTTCCATTTCACCGTTGAAGAACTCATCCGGCGGAATGACCTCCCTGTCATGAGAAATTACTCCATATGGTAATGTAATCACAAAAGAGAAACATCGTTTTCCTATATATTAATCCCTGCAGAAACTGCGGTGAGAAAGCCATCACATTAAAAAATACTGAGGATGCTGCCGCTCCTGTTTGCCAGCCTGATGGGGTTCATTTTCTTTATAGGGGAAGCAAACTCGGTCCTCATTGGCAGTGTTTTATTTTAAGGGTTCATTAGGCAATTGTACATTGTGCGGAACACCTGTGGAAGTGAAGATTATATCTACATGAATACCAATGCGTTTGTTCCGACTCAAGCCATTACAGTCAATAACGGCTGTCTCTGTAAAGGACAGGTACTTAAAAAGTGTGCATGTGGCTGCGTCCACCAATCTTCCGGGATATGTTTGAGGCGAGCGTTGTGTGCGTGTTTTAGATTTAGAAAGTCAGTGTGAGCAGAGAGTAGAGCATCACTCCTCTATTAGGCATCACCCTCCACTCTAAGAGCCGTGCCAGGCAGAGG
This sequence comes from Ondatra zibethicus, assembly GCA_004026605.1. Classification (NCBI taxonomy): domain Eukaryota; kingdom Metazoa; phylum Chordata; class Mammalia; order Rodentia; family Cricetidae; genus Ondatra; species Ondatra zibethicus. The sequence continues at coordinate 10,733 of PVIU01020671.1, read as the reverse complement.
AATGGCTGTGTTTAAACAGCATCTTACCAAATGAATCCTCTCTCTGAACCGCAGTTACTGCACAAGGAAAATATTTTTCTTCATCTCCGCAGGGCCGTGGAGACAATTGAGCCAAGGTTGAGTTGAGCTGAGAGCCCTCCTGTCTTATGAATTATTCAACAGTTTCCAACTTCAGAAATGCACGCTGGTTCTCTATTGTTGGTGAGGATCAGAGAAGAAGTGAAATGATCTAAATGCCTTGGGCCTCAGTTTCTCACATGTAAAATGGAGTTCAGAACCCAGCACCTATGCTGATAGACTCTAAATGCCTGTGACTCCAGCTCCAAGGATCGGATGCCCCCTTCTGGCCTCTGTACCTACAGACACATACACACGTGCATACAATTATACAAGGATTTTTTTTTCCCAAGTAGCTTAAGTTTGTCTTGATTCTTTTAGGAAGTATTATAGAGCTCATATTTCTGTTGGAAGCACCTTGGATAGACTAGCTCTTCTTGTCTTCTGAAGAAAGTTGTAAAATAAACACAACTGTGAGAAAGAAAAGAAGAAGAAACCTTTGTGAAGACATGGGAGGCCCAGTGAAGGCAACCAGGATTTGAGGGGCCAAACCATGGAGGAAATAAAATGTCCTTCTTATGAGTCCTGGCTTCACCTCTGCTTTTTTTTCTGTCTGGGCATTTATTGGGGGCACAGCAAAGGGGAAAGAATTTGAGCAAATATCAGGAACCTGAGTGAACTGGTTAGTTTTATGTCAACTTCACACACGTGCTAGACTCACCGGAGAGGAGGGAGCCTCATTCAAGAAAATGCCTCCATAAGAACCAAATGTGAGGCGTTTTCTTAGTGATCGATAGGGGAGGGCCTAGCCCCTTGCCGGTGGTACCATCCCTGGTCCGCTGGTTCTGGGTTCAGTAAGAAAGCAGGCTGAACAAGCCATGGCGGTGGGGGGCAAGTCAGGAAGCAGCAGCCCTCCATGGCCTCTGCATCAGCTCCTGCCTCCAGGTTCCTGCTCTGCATGGATTCCTGCTCTCACTGCTTTTGATGATGATGTGTTCTATGGGACTGTGAGTGAAATAAACCCTTTCCTCCAGAAGCTGCATTTGATCATGGTGTTTCATCATAGTAATAGTAACCCTAAGATACTGGGTTTATAGTGGTCCCATGGGCACGGGGAGCCTGAGGTTAGAATTTGTGGATACAGAAAGTCAGAACTTCAGGGGACAATGCGCTAAAAGGAAGGAAACTACAGACAAAGCAACATGAAAGTCATAACAATTTCATACCAAATTCATAGGCTGCACATATGTGGAAGAGTATTTCAGAAAGTGGCACAGAGCATGTATATGGGGCCCTCGGACAACCTGAGTGTTATTCCTCAAGCGCCCTTCACTTAGTTTCTGAGATGGGCCCAACACTTGCCCAGGAGGCTAGGCTGGCTGACCAGGCTGCCCCAAGAATCTGCTGGTCTCTGCCTCCCCAGTATTGAGATTCTAAGTTTGCAGCCCCATGCCTGGTGAAAGGGCTGGGCAAATGTTTCAACAGTTAGCTAGAATCTGGACGATTTCTTAGCATCACAACGTCTGGTATCCAGCAACTTGCCACACCTGGTAGGAAACACCAAAATGACTGAGAACTACAAGAGTTATCTCAATGTCAGGGTTGTTGAAGACAGACTTTAACATAACAGCGTCTATCTGTCCAAGAAAGCAGGACAAAAGTGAGGATGCCACTGAGCAAGACGACTTGGTGGGAACAAAAGTGGCCTGCTACATTAAAAGGAAAATATGAGGAGGTTCAATAGGGAAGTGAGGATGATGCCTCCGCCAGCCAAATTCCTTCCTTGAACATGCCGGATCCTTAATTCAATCTTGAGAACTCCAATAAAAATGCAGAGCCCCACAGTGCCATTTTGCCTAAACACAGTCTGCTGGTTGATACAGTTTCAAGCCTGCCCGGGTTCAAAGAGGGGTGGCTTACACCCCACTTCTCAGGGGGAGCAGAATCAAAGAATCGGCTGCTGATTTAGACCCACCGAGGTGAAGTGCCATAGACTCCCGACATGACACAGTGCAAAGGTGAACAGTTGGAACATACAGAGCGGTGGGGAGGCTAAGTGAGCTTGAACCTGGGACAAAGCAAGAAGTCTTATTCACAGCCGACTCCAAGGCTTTCATCTCCAGTGCGAGGGGGCAGTGGAGGTCAATGCAGCTATGCCTGGTGCTTTCCTGCCCCAAAAGGACCCACATGAAAGTGTGTGGTTACTTGGCAGACCCTGGGCGATGCTGTGCCGTGCCACAGTTGTGAGTGGGCAGGGATTACTTCTGGCCTGTAGGGCCACGTTAGGGGATGGGATCTTTTCAGACGCTTGACACAGACGGAGAAAACAGCTTGGTTTAGGTGAAGCACACACCACAGAGGTGGAGGGCTGAGCTCCCCAATGGCTAGACTCTCACTCTAATGTGGGTTTTCCTCACCCCAGGGAATAATTAGAGAACTCATTAGTAATTGATTGATTGCAGCTGAAAATGGCCCAGAACTCAAGGCCCAGAGGGACTTCAGTCAGGCTGGGGCCTCAGTCTGGGAGGGAGTGAGATTTGGGTTCTGCTCAGGTCTATTATGTGTGTGTTTCTCTCACTACTGCGAGTGCAAGCCCGACCCGGGCTACATAGTGAGACTCCATCTAAAAAAGGCAAGAGAATAAAACAAGTTGACCAGAGGCTCCGTGGATGAAGTATGTGCTGGGCAAGCATGCGAATCAGAGTCTGGAAACCGGTGTATGTCGGGTCCTGCCTGTAATCCCCACACTCAAGAGGCAGAGACAGCATCCTTGGATAAGATAGTCAGGTAGACTAGCCAAATTGGCAAGCTCTGGGGTCAAGGAGGGACACTGCCTCAGTAAATGAAGTGGGGCAGTGAGGTGGCGGCTCTAATGTTTGAGGTACTGCACCCTCCTCATGCTCTCTGAGCATGCTCATTAAGCTCTTAACCTGTCTTTGCAAGAACAACGCCTTTCAGTCTTCATTTCAAAGGCCGCATATTTATGTTTGCCCTTATAATCTTCACTTAAAGCAGTGTGCGGGGTTGAAAGGGCTGGGGCAGACGATGGGATGGGAGGAGAGGGAATTCTTACTCTTCTCTATTCAAACTTATTCCAATTTGGAAATGCTGATGTTGTTGTCTTCAGGCCTTTCCTTGAATTATTGACCAGGAAGCAAGGAAGACGGACTCTGGGCAAGGGATTCCCAGTTACTTTCCCCCAAAGCGTCAACAGACATGATAACATCTCATATGTTGCATTTGGAAGTAGGAATTCACAGAAAGTCATAAGAAGACATGTGGGTCTTGTGTTAGCAATTTCCATTGCTATAACAAACCCCTAGAGGACCAACTTCAAGGGAAGAAAGGTTTATTTAGGGTCATCATTTTGGAAGTTTCAGCTCACGCTGGAACTTGATCCGCTGCTGTAGGGTCTGTGCAGAAGCAGAAGAGAGAGGCTCAGCCTGTGCAGAAGCAAAGCTTCTCACCTCAAGCTGGCAGGAAGTGAAAGGGTAGAAGAGTGAGGGCTAGGAGCCCATCTGGTGACCTATTTCCAGTTAGATCTCAGAAGGGTCTATTACCTCCTTCACACAAGGCTACTGACAAGGGCTTCAACACATGGGCTTTGGGGGAGGAGGGATATTAAGGATTCACGCTAGAGCAAATATTAGTAATTCGTATTTGAACAATGTCACTTGGAATCTCTTTTAAAGAAAGAGTGAGAGAGAAGGGTGACAACAGCCTAGGAGTGTGCCAGTGTCATTTAGAAGCATGACACTTTGGAAACAATCTAAAATTCCAATAATGGGTATTTTAATAAATAATTATCATTATGCACATATGTACATGTATATATATGCACACCTGCACTAGGCGGAGAGTGAGCTAGTCTTAATTATACCTTCAGTGATGAGCAGAAAGTATGATATAATAGCGTAAGGTTTTCTCACAGTGTGTGTGTGTGTGTCTTTCTTACTTACTCTTGATACAAGTTTTTGAAACAGAGTCTCTCCCTGGACCTGAAACTCACTGTTTTAGATAGACTAAAACAGACACATTCTGTTTATCTAGTCCATCAGATGATAGATGTTAGACTTGGGTTATTTATTTATTCATTTACTTTTTGCTAATGTGAAGAGAAAAATCTGAGTGCAGGTTTTTGTGTTCATGTAATTTTAATTTTTCTTGGGGCATGTGTTTAGAAGAGGAACCTCTGACGGATTTCACAGGGTAACTATGTTTCAGCTGTTAGAAGCTGCCAGAATGTTTCCTTATGTGGCAGCACCAGTTGTCTATCACTCCCAAGGCAATGGACAGATCTCTGGAGCTCACTGACCGGCTTGCTGAGTACCAGGCCAGCGAGAGATACTATCTCAGAACAAACAAACAAGCTAAGAGGAGAGCAACTAAGGAACAACATCCAAAGTTGCTCGCTGATTCCCAACATCTGCAGATGCTTGAACACACACTCACACACACCTGCACAGTCACAGCCCCCTCAAAACACATCCCACATGCAAACACATGTACCTGCTCACACGAATACACACTCTCACATACACAAAGATCATAAAGCTGTAAAAATTTCACAACTTTGACTTTAAAATTTTGCATTAAAGAGACATCCTGTGGGAAATACAGCAGTGGAGTTCTGGTTGTACAGTGGGGTTCCTGGAGTGACGCAATTGGGAGTGCGGTGGTTTGAATAGGAATTGCTCTCCATAGGCTCGTATGTTTGAATGCGTGGTCATTAGGGAGTGGTGTTGCTTGCCAGGAATTAGGAGGCGTGGCCTTGTTGGAAGTATGTGATCTGCTTTTTTGTTTTGATTTTAAAGGGGGTTACAGTTAAGAAATTGCTATGAGTCTCCAGAGAGACTTTGAACTTGAACATTTAGGCAGTGTTAAGACTGTAATAGACGATGGGGACTTTTGAAGTTGAACTGGATGCAGTTTTGCATATGATATGGCTACAGGCCTATGAGAGCCAGGGAATGGAATGTGGTGGTTGAAAAGAAATGGCCTCATAGGCTCAGATATCGTAATGCATGGTCATTAGAGAGCGGCACTACTTGACAGGGATTAGGAGGCATGGCCTTGCTGGAGTAGGTGTGACCTTGTTGGAGGAAGTGTGTCACTGAGGGTGGGCTTTGGAGTGTCAGATGCTCAAGTCAAGCCCAGTGTCTCCAGCTTTTCCTGCTGCCTGTCATTCCAGATGTAGGACTCTTAGCTACCTCTCTAGCACTGTGTCTGCCTGCTGGTCACCCTACTACCTGCCTTGTTGATAATGAACTAAACTGAACCTGTAAGGCAGCTCCAATTAAATATTTTCCTGTGTAAGAGTTGCCGTGGTCAAGGTGTCTCTTCACAGCAGTAGAGCAGTGACTTAGACAAGGAGTAATTTGAATTTTCATGGCTTATTTTTTTATTTTTCACATTTTCTCATTTGCTGCAGTGAACAATTGTTGGTTTCAAAACAAGGAAAATATTTTGCAAAATGTTGTTGGCTGGTGAATTGTTGCAATGGAGGTAGCACTGCTTGGGGGATAGAGTTTTCATAGGCCCTGGGGTCAGAGTTACAGGTGTTGTTTGTGATGAGCTCTGTTCCTTTGTTCTCACCCATTTTGGGCTGAGTATAAAGATTCAGGGACAGAGTTGGGGCTGTATCTTAGGTGTCTTGGCTGAAAACAACAGAAACTAATGTCAGTCACTTTCATCAGAAGAGGAATAAACTAGAAACATCCCGACTGGTTTGCAGAAGTCTGGTGAGTGAAGCCCTGAGAAACAGGGGTGTCAAGAAGAGTCAGTGTCACCACTGAGGAAGAAGGGGCCAGTTACTTGGACTCTCTCATCCAGTCAGTGCCCAGGACATTGACTGTGTCCCTCGCAGTCACGCTGCTGTGTCAAGGAAGCACCGGGATGGAGGTTTCTCTTTCCTCCTTCAACTCTGAAAACATTAGGTCATCCACACTCAGGCCATCGGCCTCCATGACACCTACAAGGAAGCCAGGAGTAGAGCACCAGCCCAGTGGTATAGGGAGTGTTCTTCTGTGGTGTCCCAGGAGCCTCCACCCCACCAGCGGGGAGATTTCTCCCCAAAGAAGAGGGCTTGGTGCTCAGCAGGCAGAATTCCTGTTGGAGGAGGCTGCTTGTTGGTTCCCGGCTGCTCAGTCCCGAAATAGTCACACAGAAACTATATTATTTAAATCACTGCTTGGCCCATTAGCTCTAGCTTCTTATTTGCTAACTCTTACATTTTAATTTAACCCATCTCTATTAATCTATGGCCTACCAGCAAAGTTTCAACACGTCTGTCTCTGGCAGTGGCTCCATGGCTTCTCCCTGACTCCGCCTTCCTTCTCCCAGAATTCAGTTTAGTCCCCACCTGCCCCCCCCAAGCTCTGTTCTACCCTATCAGGACAAGCCAGTTTCTTTATTAACCAATGGTATTCACAGCATACAGAGTGGAGTCTCTTATCACCTCCCCTTTTCTGTTTAAGTGAAAAGGAAGGTTTTAACTTTAACATAGTAAAATTACATATAATAAGACAGGTATCAAGCAAGAATTATAGTTACAATATTTATATCTACTTTATCTTTTATCATAACTAACTATAACTATAACTGTAAATTCTTCAACTCCATCAAGGACTCCAGAAATTCCACCCACAAGAGACTTGTGGGTCAGTGTTGTCCAGATTTGAGCGGAAAGAAACGGTTATTTTTCACGTGGATGGGGAGGAACAGATGGCCCAAGCACTCACATTTGAGCAGCGAACACCGGGCACACATATGCCTGTGTCCTCCTCAGAGTAAACAGGGGAGCCACGCAGCACACTGCAGCAAGGGCCTGGTGGGTGAGCGCTGTAAGATTTTACTTCCGATTCCTCATGACCCAAAGAGCCCTTCAACAGTCTTTTCTTCAAGCAGTGCTCTTGAGTACCAGGTTCTGGCCTCTCTCAGAGAGGTGACCTTCCTAGGACATCCTAGTGTTTCTAGGATGTGGGAGGCAATAGGGAAGAGAGAGGACACAGAGAGTCACCCAAGTTGTTTCTGAGGATGACATACAGCTCATGGGCATCCTGCAGACCACTGAGTATGCCACAGGGAAGTCTCCATTCTCCCCTGCTCTCCATCCCAGCAGTCACCTCAAAAGAGAAGGATTCAGATGGAAGCGACAGTAGACTACGTGGCTAAGAGTTTAACTGGAGCAGGTGTGGAAAGCAAGGACCCACTCTAGAAAAAGGGGCATGGCTCGCTGAACAGCAGCCATCTGATCCTACAGAGCACAGGGATTATGGCTCCCTTCTCCCTGCACTCCCTCCCCCACGCTTCGCCCAGAGTGAGCACTTTCAGAAACAGAGCATGCTTCTCTTGGAAGCACGTGTTACCCAGAATTCAATCTGTTGTAAGTAGCTACGTAGGGTGTGAGAATACGTATTGGGGGAAAGGGTGACATCTCTCTGTACTTGCATTCCTGGGGAGGAAGTTCAAGCTGACCAGCTAGAGACCACTACCATCTATTGTTATTTCTCCCTAATTTGGAGGGGCCGCCACAAACTGGTTTTTCTTCTTTTACCAGTGGACCCCCACCATTATCTCCAAATCCTGTTCCAGGACATTAAACAAGCCTACCTATTGTTGCTTATGTCCTGTGGTGACGACGCTGTTGTTCAGTCTGTCTTAGAGCTAACATCCTCCCTTCTAAGTCTGTCGCTCCTTAGGGAGGAAACAGAGAAACAAAAACTGCCCGAGACCAAGCTGAGTACAATGCCTGAGGTACAACATAACAAGGAGAAGCCCGAAACAGTAGCTTACCTGGGTAGAGGTGAGGTCAGGAGTGAATTCAAGTTAAGAAGTTAGACTGCTGTAGGCCATTGACATCTATCTACCTCCCACCTTTCCAGTCATCTACCTACCCACCCACTCTTTGACTCAGCTGTTCGTCATCCTCAATGTTCATCCATACTCAACTGTGTATTCTGTCCATAGATATATCCACACATCCATCTACCCATCTACCCACACATCTGGACACTCATCTATTCAGCTACCCACCCATCCACTCATCTGCCCACCTACATGCTCACCCATACGTTAATGCACCCATGCGTCTTCCACCCACCTAGCTTCCTCATCGTGACAATATCAGTTTTGCTTCACCATGCCCGCCCCCACATATGTCCTACATCTTAGAAGCCTTCTGTTATATATCCCAGACTACCATAGGACTTGACTTATTGAGCCCTATTAGTAGTATTGGGCTCAAATGAGGCAATTCTCCTGCCTCAGCATTCCAAGTTCTAGTATTACAGGAGCATGACAGTATTACACCTGATGCTTTTTGTTGTGTTTTAAAACAAAGTTCTAGAAATTGGTTAACAGCGTGAGTCCACTTAGCACTGTTGAATTATATACTTAGAACTGGTAAAGATGATAAATTTTGGTATGTACTTTTAAGTGTTATTATACAAATAATACTTAATAATTATTGAAAAAATACAAATAGAAAAGAAAAACTATCTACAGTCCTACCAGCTAAGATTAACATTTTATTGCCTAAATTATATTTGTTGTACAGTGCTTTTTGCTCTTTTATATAACATGACCTTTTCAAATAAAGTTTATATTATTAAAAAAAAAACAACAGGATCTCTTCTAGCCCAGGCTATATAGCCAAGATTGACCTTGACTTCCCAATCTTCTTGCCTCTACCTACCAGGTGCTAGGATTACAGATGTGCCCTACCATGGCTGGTTGCATGATGTAAATATCCTTATGGTGTAATTACAAACTACCAATGTGATCATAATGAACATGGACCTGGGAAGCACACCGTTTCCCTCCATACAACAAAATGAATGTAAATTGCCTTGAGAGAGATGATGGTAAATCATGGTAAAATAATTAGTAGCGGATGTTAATAAGTGCCCAAATACATCCACACACCCCTCCACTCAACCTTATAGCCAGCCTTCTACCCATCCATCCTCTTACCTATGCATCTATCCATCCATATCACTTAACCACTCAGTCATCCATTGTCTACATTCATCCATCCATTCATTTATCCATCCATACATTCACTTAACCACCCACTTATCTATACCCACCCATTTATACACCTACCCACTTATACACCCATCCAATTAACCATCCACTTATCTGTCCACCCACCCATGCATATCCATCAAAAATCATGTTCTATGTCTCACCCTTTTCCTGTATGCCTTTCTCATATCATCTTTCCACTTCCAACCCCTTGATCACTACCAGCCAACTATATTTTAACCCCAGGTCACATTTCTTCTGCCTTAGCTCTATAGCAACTCCCAACCTGTCCCAGGCTAGATGAGTAATCATCTAAGATTAGAGACCAGGGGGGCACCCAGTCAGTAAAGCACTGTCCACATGAGCATAAGGACCTGAGTTCAATCCCCAGCACCCACATGAAAAATTGGGTATGGTGGAGAACTTTTACTGCCAGCTCTGGAGACACAGAAACAAGAGGATCCCTGTGACTTGCTGACCAGCCAGTCCAGCCAAATGGGGGAGCTCCAAGTTCAATAAGAGATGCTGTTGCAAAAAGTCAACTAGGTGGAGAGCAAAACTGAAAAAGACCCCTAATGTTGCTCTCTGGCCTCCATCCACACACTGGCATGTATATGCGCGTGCGCGCGCGCACACACACACACACACACACACACACACACACACACACACAATAACTGCTTCACTATACTAGACTGTAGGTACTAGACTGTGCACGGCTGTGTCTTCCACACTCATTTAAACAGCACACAACAGCACAGAGTAGAAAATCCATGAATACTGCTGAATTTTTGGCCCTTTATTGCTTTTATCACCAAAACAATTCTCAGAATTGACTTCCCAAGTCAGCTCTTGCATTTACAAAGCCTGAAATTGGGAGGCACTAACCCTCCTGTCTGTGTTCTCATCTCCTGTTAGCCTGTCTTGGTTTCTTCAAAGACCCTCTCTCCCCACAAGCCATGAGTCATGGAGAAGGGAGGACAATTTCCTGGAAGCAGCAGGTCAGAGGCGACTTCACCTTTTTTTCTGGAAGGTTCCTGCGGAAAGATGGCTGCCGTTAGCCACACAGCCCCACCTTAGGACAGTGCCACTGGCTTGTAGCTCCCAGGTTTCTCTCCACTGGAGGCAAATTGACCAAGGAAAGGTTCTGAGCTGTTGGGAGGATGCTGGGCAGGAGATAGGGGACAGTGAGCAGTTTCTTCTCTGAAGCTACCTCCTATCAGCTGTGGTGCTCAGGACCTGTTTCTGAATGCACTGCAGAAGAAGAAAATTCTCCCCTCTCCACTAGACTTCTGCATAAACTCAGAAATGGCCGAGTGTGGCTGGTCCTTATGTAATTTCTCAAGGGTAAAGTGATAATGGTTTTTCTTTTTAAGCTTGGATCTTCTGGTGTAGGAGGTTCTTCTGTATTTGTGTTGCTTTCATTGGTGAATAAAGAAACTGCCTTGACCTTTTGATAGGGCAGAAATCAGGTAGGCGGAGTAGACAGAATGGAATGCTGGGAAGAAGGTAGTGGGGCAGATGCCATGAAACTCCTGTCTGAGACTGACGCTGGTTAGGAATCTTTCCCGGTAAGCCACGACCTCGTGGTGACATACAGATTATTAAAAATGGGTTAAATCAAGATGTGAGAGTTAGCCAATAAGAGG
>PVIU01020670.1:0-33442 GCA_004026605.1 Ondatra zibethicus | reverse complement strand
GGGTATATTCCCAAGAGTGGTATTGCTGGATCCTGAGGTAGGTTGATTCCCAATTTCCTGAGAAACCGCCACACTGATTTCCAAAGTGGTTGCACAAGTTTGCATTCCCACCAGCAATGGATGAGAGTTCCCCTTACTCCACATCCTCTCCAGCATAGGGAATCATTGGTGTTTTTGATTTTGGCCATTCTGACAGGTGAAAGATGGTATCTCAAAGTTGTTTTGATCTGCATTTCCCTGATTGCTAAGGAAGTTCTTTAAGAAATTACAAAATAAATAACAAATTTAACTCAAAGTAAATAGAAGAAAGACAATAATATGTCAAGGGAAGAAAACAATTCAATAAAAGCAGATATATAAATAAAGTGATTGAATCAATTGCCATTCTAATTAATGGTGGATGGCACCAAGCCACTTGGGCTGCATAGCTACATGCAGAAGAGTGAGTTTGGACTTCTTTATGACATGCAGAAAGAATGATTCAAAGTACATCGGTGATCTAAATGTGAGTTAAGACTCTTGAATAAAATGTAGGAATGATCCTTGTGATCCTCATTCGGCAGCATAAGTAGTAAAACAGGAGGTTGATAATTCTGTAAAGCACTTTCTTCTTTAGAGAACTTGATCAATACAGTGAACAAACAACCCATAGCCTGAGAGGAATGGTTTATAATTCTTAGATGCAATGGGGGATTTCTGTCTAGAATGCAAAAGAACTCTTACAAGTCACTGGTGGGAGACAGTTGAAGAGATGTTTCTGAACAAAAGGTATATGGATGGCTTATGAACACACGGCAAATACCTGCTGCAATTATTGAGTAGAAAAATGCATATTCAAATCATAAGATTCTACTACATGACCATTCATGCAGCTATAAACAAAATCTAGATAACACTTTGGAGAACACATAAATTATCAAAATGTGCATGCTCTTAGTGGAAATTTAAAATGGTTCATCCACTGTGAAAACATTTGGAAGTAGCTTACCTTATGATTGACTATCACTACGATTGGTCATATCAACTCCTAAGTAATAATGTGGAGATATAGTCATATAAAAATTACATTTGATTAATCAAAGCTTGCTAGTAATAATAATACCCAGCAGTGTAAACAACTCATATCAGGGGATTAATGGAAAAATGAAATGTATGCAGTCATTCATGTAATATTAACAATAAATGGGGTAAGTTACTAACACATGCTACAATATGGATCCCCAAAATATGCTCAGGGACTTTAACCATGAAAACCCAGTGTTTTATTGCTCTATTTATTTGAAAGGTCTGGAAAGGGAAAATTTAGAGTGACTAATTAGGTAGAAGCTGTCTACACAAAGAGAGCAACTACTGGTTTGAAGAGTTGGATAGAACATGCTAATGGATGTGTTTCTTTGGGGATGCTGGAATTTTTTTAAAATTACCTTATGCTAATTATTGTACAATTATATGTGCACAATAAGACATAGAACTATACATTCTAATAGCCAAAATTAATGTATTTCAGACTTATCTCAAATGAACTGTTAAAAATAACAAATGTACAATAAAAACCTGATTGAGTGTACAGTTTGTGCTTTGGAAAACACCCACCATATCTGAAAGGAAAAGTTGACATTATTATAAGTTCTATAGGCATTAAGAGAACATGATCATCAATTTTCTGTTAGTAAGATTGTTATCTAATTACTACATGTACAAAGTAGACATAGATCTAAAATATCTTAAATCTGATGACACAGATAAACAGATTTCTATTTTCACATTTTTTAAGTCTCTGGAACTCTTTATTCACATTTACTGTTTTATTCCTATCCTGTATTTTTGCCAAATTACTTTGGCATCTCGGAAACTAAAGTGTGCAGATAAAGAGCTTCAATCAACCACCTAGAAAATGGCCAGTTACATACAAAGGCAAATACTTAGGCAAAAACAAATGGCTTGAGGGGTGCACTAATCTTGAATATAATTAGAGAAAAAGTCACTTTGTCCTCTGCAAAGCACAAGTTAAAATGTAAGCATGGTCTTATGTCTATGGGGAATCTCACAGAGCTAGCCTTGATTAGGAGGCATGTCTAATTTGAGAGTTTAATGGATTCATGGTGGCCACAGTTGGTAATTTTATTAAATATGAGGAGTTTGCTATGATGATGATTGAGTCTCAGTGTTGCTACCCCACACACAAAGTTAAAACTATGAGATAATGGATATGATAATTAGCTTGACTGTGGTAAACATTTTACTATGCATATATGTATTGAATATATATCATGTACCTTAAATAAATACATATTATACTGTATACGAAGCTAAATAATAAATATAGTATAACAACAAACCAAACACTATTAAACTTAGCATATGAAGAATATGTAAAAGAATGTGTTTCATAAAGTGTCATTTACAAAGCTTAAGTATGCCTCTTTGAGAGAATTAGTGTATAAGGGCTGAGGGAAGGAAGAATATTGCCAGGGTACAGAATGATGCCAGGGGTGTGAAATACTCTTATGGTAGAAATAGATCATTTTAAGGTTGTTCAAATCCAGAGACTACTCAGCATTTTGTGAACCCTAATCTGAACTGTGAGCCATGGATCTTATGACAATATATAGGCTCCTCTATTATTCCAAGTGCACCACTCTGCTAGATGTTGATTGTTGGGGAAGAACACCTGTGTGGGATCCAAGAGCATACAAGAACCCTGATATTTCTGCTTAGTGCTTATATGGGCCCCGAAAATCTCTAAAAATGAAGTCTTTTTTTAAAAAAAATTATTTATTTATTTTTTTAAAAAACTATCTTTTCCCATTTTACATACCAATCCCAGTTCCCACTCCCTCCCCTCCTACCACTTCCTTCACCCTCCCCTTCCCATTCCCCCCATCCACTCCTCAGAGAGGGGAAGACTTCCCATGGGGAGTCAAAAAAGTCTAGCACATTACTTTGAGGCAGGACAAGGCCCTCTGCACTATATCTAGACTGAGCTAGATATCCCTTCAAAGAGAATGTGTTCCTAAAAGCCAGTACAAGCAGTAGGGGTAAATCCTGGTCTCACTGAGGAAATTGGGTGCATGGGGATGGGGGAGAAGGGAGGACAGAAGGGGAAGAGGACTGGAGAAGGGGAGGGGGAAGGAGAAACTGAGGGAACTGGATAGTGGAGATGGGGGAAGGACAGAAACAGAGAAAAAGGAAGGAGATACCTTGATTGAGGGAGCCATTATGTGGCTAGCAAGATATCTAGGGTATTCATACCACAAGGATGTTTGCTCAACTCTGTTAATAGCAACATTATTCATAAATTTTCTCTGGAGGCCTTGTCTATTTCCCCTTCTCAGGGGGTTCTATATATGTTTCTCTTAGGGTTCACCTTGTTACTTAACTTCTCTGGGGTTGTGGACCATAGGCTTGTTATCCTTTGCTTTAGAGCTAGTATCCACTTATGAGTGGGTACATACCATGTTCACCTTTCTGGCACATTTTCTTATCCATTCTTTGGTTGAGAGGCATTTCGGTTGTTTCCAGTTCCTGGCTATTACAAATAATGCTCTATGAACATAGTTGAACAAATGTCCTTGTAGTATGATTGAACACAAGAGTGGTATTGCTGGGTCTTGAGGTTGGTTGATCCCCAGTTTTCTGAGAAACTGACATACTGATTTCCAGTGTGGTTGTACAAGTTTGCATTCCCACCAGCAGTGGAGAAGTGTTCTTTACACATTTTGGAGATCAGTCCTCTTTCTGATGAAATCTGTACTCCACAAAATTGGAAAATGTAAAAGAAATGGACAATTTTCTGGATAGGTACCACATGCCAAATTTAAATCAAGACCAGGTGAACAATTTAAATAGACCCCTATCCCCTAAGGAAATAGAAACTGTCATCAAAAGCCTCCCAACCAAAAGAAGGCCAGGGAAGGATGGTTTCAGTGCAGAATTCTACAAGAACTTCAAAGAAGAGTTAATAATACCTCTACTCCTCAAGTTATTCCACACAGTAGAAACCAAAGGAACATTGCCCAACTCTTTTTTTTTTGAGGCAACAGTCACCCTGATATCAAAACCACACACAAGAAAGAGAATTACAGACCAATCACTCTCATGAATATTGATGCAAAAATACTCAATAAAATACTGGCAAACTGAATCCAAAGAACACATAAAAAATCACCATAATAAAGTTTTTTTAAGTAATTAATATAAACAAGTAGCAATGAAGCTTAATCATTAGGTAAGGGGTGACAATACTTTGGGATCGTTAGATGTTCAGTAAAAACCATAATATTGTAAATATCACCATAAAGTTCATCCTATAACATCTTGGAATTCCAATGATAAGAAATATGTTTATACTCTGCTGTAGCCTGTTTAATGTAGAAAACATTATATTAAATATGTGCATTAAAACACTTTACTGGACAGAAATCCAGCAACAGTAAAAACAAATATCCTCTAGCAAACATCTCAGTGTGCATTTTGCCACCATCTTTCTTGTGTGGGTCTCTTGCATCATTGTTGATAGCTTCTAATTCATGGGAGTGGAGCTCCATGAAGGTCAGTCACAGTGGTACTTTAAAACAAGAAAGCATGTTACATCAGTAGACTCTGGCTGTAATGAACTATTTCTCAGAGGTGTGCGACTCTGACTGCAGTGTGTCAACTAGAACTTCCAATATTAGAATACAACCTCTCAGACCCTGTTGCTGTTTCAGCATTTGAATACATGTTGATAAACAGTGTTGTCACTTCTATAGTGCTTACAGTATCTTCACCCAGGAAACTGTCCTATCTCAAGAAGCCACTTTGTACATTTCTACGGATTCAGGTTCTTCTGTGAGTTTGAAATTACATTCAGCAATCCGTGATTCAAAGAGGTGTGCTGTCATTCAGGTTTTGCTGTCCCATCTTTAGAGTGAGGGCAAAGTGGATTATGTGTAATTATAATCCTAAGGCCACTAGGATATCAAAAATGATACATGAACATTGATTTTAATTTAAAGTTACAAGCTGCCTTAGCTCTGAATGAATCAACCGGCTGGGCACTAGCTTCTCTCTCTCTCCAAAGCTCCCTAGGTAGCACTGTCTTCCAAAATGAAGATGTTTTACTTAGATTGAAATCTGCATTGGACATCTACTTTTCTCTAAGTCTATTTAGATATTTTGGACAATGTGATATGGCTTCCATATCAGCATCGTCATTTCTCCTTGCTCTATTGTCCTGAAGAGATGGCCTCTTTCCTTGAGTCTTACAGAAACAAGCTCTTCAAAGTTCAAACTCTCTGTGTAGTTTTCTCAAGTGTCTCTCTTTTGCCGAGTCCCAGATGAATGAGACTTCCCATGGACAAGCTTCAGTTTAAGGGAGCGAATGCCTAGTTTTACTTTCTTTCCAGTACAGAATAACTGTCTCATCAAGTTTGCTTTGCTTTCTTTCCTTCATGTGTTCATGGGAGCAGCACTTCCCCTTCCTCCATGAACTTCCTTTGACCTTTTTAGCTAGATGCTTAGTCCTAGAAGTCTTACTTCAAAAGCTGATCTTATCTTTTGGTGCCATCTTCAATAACCTTAGTAATTTCTAATTCTCAATCTAAGGTGAGATGTAAGTTTCTTCTTTCTAATTGAACACTTGGAGGCCATTGTTAGTTTATCAGTTGGTTTAGTATCAATATCATGTGTTAGGGAATGGAGGAAGGAGAGATCAGAACTACTAGGCAGTGGGGCAGTCAGAGTGCACAGTTAAGTTTCATGATGTGGAAGGGCATGGTTGGCAGCATCCTATAATACTTACAAGACCACTAGCAGGGATCCCAGAGCACGATAAGATACATCAGATAAATGACAATGTTTGCAGCTCTGTAAACATTATGAAAATGTGTTACAGAGACATTAAAGTGAGTGTTTTTTTCACAGCAGGCCTCGCCTATGCACAGGTACCACTGAAACATTAGTCTGCAAACAATTTCAGGTTCCTAAAGCACAGAAAAGTAACACAAATGAGAGACATGCTTATACAGAAAACAGTTACAGACACGGACCCATGCACTGGTTATACAGGTATGTGTATGGCTGCACAGACATGGACTCGTGTCCTGGTCACACAGGAATTTATATAGCTGTGCTCATCTCGAGGCTTATACACATTGAGAGGCACTAGCAACGTCTTCAGTGCTGTGCCCACTGAACAGTGCCGGAATGTCCAATTTCACAGGTGAAATTACCCAACCTGTGAAAATGAGAGGAACAATTTTTGTTTGTAGTCTCACTGCAATATGTATAATAAAATTTGGTTGGCCTGACAATGTGTCTATGTAAGTCGACAGGCTGGTAACCATGGTGTGAAAACTATTTCTTTTTTATCTTTAAAGAATTACTGGAATGTTAAATTAAATTTTCTTCCTGTAGGCTGGATCAGACACACAGAAACCAGGTGTCTAAACTCGTCTCTGGGTTTGAGTTGCTAGGTTTCTTAATGTGGAATCGCAAGGCTGAACTCGTGTATTATTTCCTGTAATAATTACAGTTGACAATTACTATGGGGATACAAAAACAGTTTAACAGGTCATCAATTCAGAGGTGGGTTTTGTCTTTTAAACCCAGAGAATTTGCTTCATATGTCAATCATATCATTCTAGAGGACACTGAATTAACAGTTGAAGCAAATTAATCCTGCATGTGATCTATTAAAATTATTTGCCACTTTCTCGAGAAATATAATAGATGATGATGATGATTATTATTATTATTAATGGGTAATTACTATCTACATCGGACTTATATTTCAACTAGCTATGTATCTACGTATCAATTTTTGACCTGCAAATAAATTTATTTTGTTTTTATTAAAAATAGATTCTTCTGTGGCCGGGTGGCTGTAGCACATGCCTTTAATTCCAGTACTCAGGAGGCAAAGGCAGGAGGATCTCTGTGAATTCAAGGCCAGGCTGGTCTACAGAGTTAATTCCAAGGCAGCCAGGGCTGTTGCATGGAGAATCTCTGTCTCAAAACTCCCCCACCCCCCAAAAAAAGAAAAAGAAAAAAAGATTCTTCTCTCATACAATGCATCCTGACCGCAGTTTCTTCTCCCTCCACTTCTCCAGGCTCACCCACAACTCCTTTCTCCCCCAGATCCACGTGTCCTCTGTTTTCCTTAGGAAAGATCAGGTCTCAAAGAGACAACAACCAAACATGAACAGGAAGCCAGGTACCACAGAGTTATCCTACTAGGGTAGAACCACACTGACCAAACAAAATAATGAAATGATTCTTAATGATACTCAGCTGTACTCATAGATTGGTGCCTTGTCCAGTCAACACTAGAGAGGCTTCCTCTGGCAGCAAGTGGGAGTGGGGACAGAGACAAACAGATATTTTACAGAGAGTGAGTCTACTTGGACATCTCCACTGGGCCCCCCCCTTTGAGCTTGGGGAACCCCATGGAAGAGGGAAGGAAAGATTGTTGGAGTCAGAGGGGATGGAGGACACCAGGAGAACATGGGCCACTAAAGCAACCAAACAGGGCATATATGGGCTCACCAAGACTGAAGCAACATTCACATGGCCTGCAAGTGTCTGAATCGAGTCCTGTGTCTATTATGGTTGTTAACTCGGTGTTTCTGTGGTGCTCCTAAGAGTAGGATTGGGCTACCTGTCAATTTCCAGCTCATTTTTATATAACTACCCTAGCTGTTATATATTCAACTGCTCAGAATGTAGTTTCCTACCTGTAAAATGGACAGCATGACTTCTACATTTGAGAGTTATATGTCTCTAATTATATATATATATGTATATGTATATATATATATATCTTAGGCAGAATTATTGAATTATACATTATAACTAGAATTAGCTAAAAGGTAAAATTAAATTTACTAGTAATAGATCAACATTTTTGTCCCTTTCAGGTTATATTCTCTCTGTCTCTCTCTCTTTCTCATAGATGTGTGTCTTAGAACATGTCTCTAAAATCAAGATTTATTTCCTTCAATCTCCAGAACATGGCTCATTCAGCTCTCATATCGATGCAATGAAGACTACATGAATTATTAACTGTCTGGTGTTCATGGTTACACTATGCATTCAGCACACTCAGGGATTTGTGGTATTTATTTCTCCCTCTCTGCTTATTAATCAGATATAAATAGACTTAATATTTTTTCCTTCCCAAATAATGTATTTTAAAAACTGTTATCTTATGCGTTCATACGTCGCTACGTGTACATGCTTGTGTGTTAAGATTTATTTGTTTATGTCCCTGTGGAGGCCAGAGAATAACACTGTCATTGTATAAGTGATGAATACCTCTTCTTCTAGCTTAGACAGGGCATTTGACAAGTACCCTAGGCTGATCAACAAGCCTGAGAGAGGCCACCTGCTTCCACCGCCCCAGCATTGGGTTACAAGTGCATGCCACAACACCTGGCCTTTTTAAAAATGTTGTTTCTTGGGATTCAGCTTAGGCCATCACACTTAGAAGGCAAGCACTTTACCCAGTGAGCTATCACACACGCTGTCAGACAATGTATTTTACACATTGGATTTTACAATGTATTTTAGTTGTCCCTGTTCAACTGGGTAGTTTTATCATGCTTTTTCTGTATCCAACATAGTTTTCGAAGTATTGGTTGAGATTTCATATTATAAGACTATACATCCAAAGCTGACTGAATAAATTCAAACTCCACTATCTGTTGAAAGGATTAGAGTATTTCTACTACTTAGTTCCTGAAGATGGTTCTTTTTACATTACAACAGAAAATGGGTAAGAAGTTTTTTTTACTGTGAACATAATTCAGCACAGATGTTCGTTTTGGAAATACAAATGGCTGACGTAAAAGCACGGGATACTGCCTACCACCAGCTAGCGTCATCACGTACGTACCTTTGGTGTCAGGGAGGACTTAACGCACACAGCTGGCTTAGTTGCTTTTCTGGGTGTTCTAAACTCTCAAAATCTCATTGTTTAATCTTTGTCTTAGTTTTGAATTTTCATTTGTGTGTTTTCTTTTTTTCAAAGAGTCCTTGATGACAAGTGTTAGGTTTTATAACTATAGTTGATGCTGAGCAATAGAACTGTATTTGACTATAAGAAGAACAAAAATTTTTTTGCTGGTAAGAAAGTAAATACAATGAGAGATTATTTCTAGTAAATTGTCACACTCTAAAAAGGTAAATAACATGTTTTCTCTCATTTGTGGACCTTAGATTTTTATAATAACATATAAATGACATATGCATATTTGGAATGAAAGTGGCAGCAAACTGTCTAAGAGAATGAAGGGAGCTAACAGGAGAAGAGAGGGGTGGGAAAGGGAAGTGAAAGGGAACAAAACAGCTACATTGTCTTGTTTATATATTATATGAATACAAATATATTATGAGACACAGTTTTATTTACAATGCTAATAAAAACTAAAGCCTTATTGTATATTTGCTGTTGGACAGTGTATGGCACTTAGCAAATCTTTGATAAATAGTGGTTACATGAATAAATTAAAAGGCAGTGTGGGAGTTGTTCTGTGGGTATACTCATGTACATGTAGGTGGGCATACACATATGTATGTGTTCACATGAAGACAAGAAGTTTATTCTATGGCTCCTCTCCATGTTCTTTTTTGAGATAGACTCCTTGAACCCAAAGCTTATTGATTCGGCTAGGCTGAAATAGCTGCTATGAAACAGCTAGGATAGGAAAGATGTAGAATTGGGATTCCTCTAAGAATCTGAGATTTCTCTATTCCTTCTCTGAGTTCTCATGATTGAAGAATTAAAACAGCAATAGCTAGTTTAGAGTCACCATGTTTTGTTAGACAATTCTCAACTCTCGTATACCATATACATTAATATTTTATGAATATGGTATTATTGTTTTTAGAGGTGTCAATTTATGTGAGAACCAAATTTTATTTATTCCACTTAACTTTTGAAGATGATTGCTGCATGAAAATAGCCCTAGATTCTTAAGTCCTCTCTTAAAACTTGGCCCCACTTATTTTCACCTATGTGCTTTTTATTTTATTGTGAGACAAAATTAAGCCATAACAAGTCAGTAATCCCTGCCTTTTCTTTGCCTATAGCACTAAGCACACTCAGGTCAGGGCAAAGGAGGACTCTCTGCCACTCGTGCCGTCTGTCAGGAGAACAGCGAATGCACTCAGTTCCACATTTCCACATGCACACCGTTCTTTCAGGTTCGCTGCACTCTGCCCATTGGTCCTTAGATAATGAAACACTTCTAAACCAAGTGTTCTAAATGCTATATAGATAAAAGCATTAGCTACCAAGAATCAGATGTTTTTCTGGGTTGCTAACAATTTAATTTGCATCTAGATTAAGCAGACAGATGTGACACATTTTGATAAAGAAGAGCTCTGAATCAGATCCTGTGACTTCATTCCTTAGAGAAAAAGATTTCTCATGCGACAAACATTTTAGATCAATTATTGCTATTGTGAATAATCATGTTTTGACATTGTTCAGTAACTATACAATTAAAGTTAATATACTACCTTAAGCTGCACAGAAAATGCAATTTTCCTCTTTCTGTAATATTTGAAACATCAGTCTCCCCTTTATGGTCTCCAATTCAACCTGTTCCCATAACAACCACGGGAATATATTTTCAGTGGTTTTTCTTCTTTAACAGGAATCAAAGCTCTTGAAAAACATCATGTTTTTAATTTAATTTTTCTTATTCATTTGCTTTGGATAACTACTCTGAAAATATTATATCACTCACCTCTGTCTTTAGCAGTAGTCAGTAAAGGGTTTCAGATAGTGATTAAAAAATAACTGATGCATGATTAAATAACAATTAAAAAATGGAAAGAAAATAAAAGAGTCAACAGAAAATCTGGAAAAGTGATCTGCCCCAACCTAATTTATTTTGAGAATGTTAAAGGCCGTACTCTAAAAATGAATTAAGTGTGAGGCTGTTGAAAATAGGTCAGCAGGGCTAATGAGGAATTCTGCGCACTCAGACCCCTGATGTTTCCCTTCATTTGCTTTTCAGTGGAGGATCAGATTTGGGGAAAGCGCTGTTTCTTTTCCTATAGGCAAATGTATGACTAAAAGACATGAATGGTTGTGACAACAGGGAGGAAGATATCATTGGGAAAACCATAGCTTATGGATATTATTTCTATGAAAGGACAGTATTTTCTTTCATTATGTTGTGTGTTGGGAAAATAATCCACAGATTTACCTGTGTAGTTTGAGGCCGTGAACCTCAAGTTTAGTTTTTCTATGTCTTAAGGCAGATGGCATTTCCAATAAAGAGAATGAATTTAATACATGAGCCACTGCATTTAGTGGAGCTTTATAAATAGATAATAATCATAGTTTTGCTCAGTTCTTGCTCTCTGCTGAAGTTGTTTTCCCACAAATTTTATTAAATTCTTATTATCCTCCAAACATTGACAATCCATAGGTAAACAGAACAAAGCTTCTTTCCCCCTTCTAAATTTTATCCTGGTAGAGAAATGGAAAATAAATATATATTCATACATCTAGAAATATCTCTTGATAAAGATGAGTCTACAAACACAATAGAAAACCAGAATTGGCAAGGAGGATAAGCAGGTGAGGCACAGCTGGGTACAGCGTTAGACATGAAACTAGTGAAAGCTATCAAGGTACTTACACTGAATTGTGGTGAAGATGCTGACCCGGGAAAGATAAGTGGGAAATGCTTGAAACCAGGTTAGCTGTGCTTCTTAATGTTGTGACCAAGAATCTGAGAAGTAACTTCCGGGAGGAAGAGCTTATTCTGACCCATGATTGGAAGCAGCAAATGTGATCATGGTGTGAGAGGCATGGCAGTGGGCATAATTCACACTTGTGGCAGTGGAAGAATAAAGCTGGGCTTTTATGTCTTAAAAAAGTGAAGAGAGAGAGAGAAAGAGGAAGGAAGGCAGTTTGTTTTCTTTTTTAGCATCCTTGCTGAGATTGGGTGTCCAGTCTTATGGGATGCTGGGCCTTCCTTCCTCAGCTACGCCTCCCCAGAGAGCCACCATTACATGTGCCCAGAATTATATCTCCTAGGAGACCCATAAATCCTGTCAGATTGACCATAGTGTACAATCATTACGATATTTGATATACATCTACTATTAATGCATAAATGGTCTTCCTGGTTAGCGCTATCATTTATAGAGCTAATTTCATTTTTATATCATTAACTGATCTTGCTTTTCATCATTTGTTAACTCCTCTGCATACATATTGTATTGTCATTTACTTAGTGTCATTAATCAAAAGGTATCAATAACAAATTTACTTGACTGTATTCAACCGGACCAGTTCAAACTGCTGAATATTATGATTGAAAGGAATACATTTAGATGCATTTTTCAGCGGTTACTGCCAACCACTTTAATCTAGATTTTCAGGTGACTGTTTCTAATAGAATATACAATATCTACTCTATCTCACTTTATAAAATTCACTAAAATGAATGTTTTTCTCATCTTTGCATAGTAAATTGACTATCTTGGCGATCTTTTCATTAAATTTGATTTTTCTGCTTTCATTGTTCCATCAAGGGATGAACTATTTGCAACCAATTAGGTTATCGTGAATACACAAATTGGAGTAAATGCAGCAGTCAGGAAAGGAAAATTAGACAGTTTTTGAGGTAGGGGGTGGGCGAACAATAGAGAGAGGAAGAGTAGGGTGCAGAATTCTGAATGAGGAAATGGGAAAGGGAAAGCTCTAATTAGAAAGGTGGAAGGAGAAATGCAGAAAAAGGAGGGGGAAGGTAAAACAACAGTAAGAACGTCTAAAAGTCATAAGGAATTATAAAGCTAACTTTTACCTTAAAAGTCCCTATAATACACAAATGTCTATATATAAATTTACAGTTGCAGTTTAGATGAAATTTTCTCACTTGATCTGATAAAACTCCCTCCAAAAGTCACCCTAAACTCCACTTAACAAAACCCCTAGCACCAGGCATGAAGAGTCTTCTGAGTTAAGCTCTTGGTCAGGATTGTCCAACAGACTTTCAAAACATACAGGCTATTGCTTTTGACTTAGATTGCTCCCCAAAGGTGGAAGGTGAGTGCCTATTGCTAAAGACAGTGTGCACTTCAAAAACAGGACCCAGAGATTCGTTAGCTGGAGCTTATCTGAAAGATGCCCCTCTGAGGACAAGTTTTACATGGTACCAGCAGTTGCCATGTAATCTTCTAATGGCGTGAAGCAAGCAACAGTCCTCCCAGCTGTAAGACCTAGAACCCACAACTATCAGCATGTGAAGATACCCCTAAAGATGCAGCACTGTCATGCATGCAAACAGCTCTTATGCCAACATGGACTTAGGACACTCTTAACAATAGGAAAGTAACACATGGGACTGGAACACAGCCAGCCACCCGTGGTAGAGCAGCCATGATTTGGGAGAATACAGAACTACTCCTTTACTAAAACAGCACTTGCCCTTCTATCCCAGGTTAGTATAGCAGTCCTCAGACCCCATATAGAAAATGTCTGTGACAAACAGAACCCACAACCAATCAAAATGCAGAGTTATGGAACCCAGTCACAAGTGTTATATCTACAATACAACTTTTGTACTTAGGTTAAGGATCATTACACAAAAGGATGCGTTATTGTTTGCTGTGACACTGTGTCAGAAGCTACACTCATAAAATCTCGCCAACATGACTGGCTAATCTTGAGGTGAACAAGGATAATAACCGACAGAATCCTACACCAAGAACTATAGACGACTATGGAATGCTGAGAGTGGAGAAATAGTCTTCCTCAGGGAAAACCATGCTGATTGGTTATTTAATTTGAAATGTTAATCTCTGAAAACATTCATAAAATTATCATTACATAGACTAAGCAGGTTGCATTTAGAGCTAAACACATGCACATAGTGCGCGCGCGTGTGTGTGTGTGTGTGTGTGTGTGTGTGTGTGTGTGTGTGTGTGTGTGTGTGAATAAAGGCCATTTGAGGGTTTAAAGGTAGAAAAAGAAAGGGAGAAATGTAATATTATTATAACTTCTAAAATGGGGAAAATGAATTTGTACAGATTTTTCACATTTTTTAATTTTCTCTGTGATATTAAGGGTTTGACAGTATCAATTAAATCATAAAGTGTCAGATTATAGATATTAAGGATTTGACGGTATCAATTAAATCATAAAGTGTCAGATTATAGAAGACAAAGTCTCAAATTTAGAAACTTTCATATTCCCAGTACCCAAGTAGGCTAGCCTGGCTTGACAGAAAGTAGAGCATAGAATAGCTTATCAGTTAAACACTTTCACCAAAGTAGCTAGATACAAAATTAACTCACAAAAATCAGTAGCCCCCTCTATATACAAATGCCAAAAAAAATGACAAACAGATTAAGACAAAGTCAGGTGAGCAACACATTTCACAGTAGCCTCGAATAATATAAAATATCTTGAGTCACTCTAACCAAGTAAGTGCCAAAGGAGAGGAAGGAACCAAAAAAGCAAGAATTTCTGGATCAACATGATCAAAGTTCATATGAACTCATGGAGACTAAAGCAGCAAGCTTAGGGCCTACAAGGTCTTCATCAGGTCCTCTGCATATATTATAGCTTCCTGTTTAGTGTTTTTATGGGATTCCTGGGTTCAAATGAATGGTTCTTATGCCTTCTTTTGGGATTTCCTTCTTCTGTTGTTTCGTCTTGTCCAACTTTGATGTGATAGTTTTTATTATATTATATTATTTTCTCTTAGAAACCTGATCTTCTTTAATGAGAGAGAGAAAGGGTGTGGTTCTGAGTGGGAGAGAAGGGGGAGGAGTAGAAGGAGAGGAAACTATAATCAGGATATATTTTATGAGAAAATAATCTCTTTTCAACCAAAGAAAAATAATAACTGATGGCCAACAAGGAAAATAACAGCATCAGATAGTGGAACTGTTTCTTAATTCAAAAAGTTAGGAATTAAGATCTGAGGCTGGAGAGATGGCTCAATAGTTAAAAGCACCTGACACTCTTACAGTGGACCCAAGTCCTGTTCCTAGCACCCATTTGGGGCAGTTCACAATCAGCAGCAATGTCACCTTCAAGACGTCCTTTATTCTCCTCTGGCCTCTGGCCATCTCCACTCAGGCACATTCTCATGTATACATTCAATCAAAGGAGAATAAATCTTTTAAAAAGCATAAAATCTATGTATACATTTCAATAATAAGTTAATTTGAAAGCATTTAACTTTTATTCCTAATTGACCATCAGTTTTTTTACATATAAGACCTTAACTTCTAAATGCCTTTTCTATTTTAAAAATAAAAGGCTATGACAAAATTAAACTTGGATCTTTTTGACTGCTTATTTTATTAAGAAATACTTATTATGCTGTAAAAGAGCATATTAGGTTCAGTAACTGAGAATTTTATTTTAAAACATGCATTATCAGTAATCTAAGCCTTATTTGAAGAGAACAGAAAAAAAATGTATTTTAAATAACTTTATTTTATTTTAATTGTGTCTGTGTGTGAATGCATGTGCATTCACGCACATGTGTTACTATGTATGACTGCAACAGCCACAGAGTCAGAAGGGAGTATTACATTCCACGGAGATTAAATTGTCCTGATGTGGTGCTAGGAACAGAACTCAGGTTCTCTGAAAAAGAAGAAGGGACTCTGAACCACCGAGTATCTCTCCAGCCCATTCTTCCATTTTAAAAGTAGACAAAACCAACAAATCATCAATATTCCTTTCAAACTGAATACCGAGGCTAGTTCGTGGATTTTTATGAGGTATTTTCTTTCTTTTGTATTTGCAAACATAGATACCAGACTTCTTGTAATGGATATAGGTATATTTCTCAAAACTCTACACATCATAAAGTCTGGGTCTTTGTGATTTAGAGAGAGAATTATATACATCTAAATATTTAACGATATCTCTATTTCATTACCTGTTTAGATAGTCAAATTTACCTACAGAAGTATGAAAAACACTTTGAAAATTATAAACTTAAGAAACAATACATAATATTGTTTTAATTGAATTGCCTTTAAAAGTCAAGATTGAATATTTCTCCTGTTTTTGAGACTGAATCTCAATATGTGCTCTAAACTTTCAATCCTCTACCTCAGACACTTGAGGACTGCCATGACGCATAAAAGTCACTACTCCTGGCTCTTCTTGAGAGCATCCTTCTAGTCTTCCCTGTTTATTCTTTTCTAGAACAGTGTGTATCTCACCCTGAACTTCTTATGGTGGACTGATTGGATTGATTGAAAATTATTCAAGTCTATGATGGTGTGGCAATAATAAGTACTAACAGAAACCATCCCAATAATTTTACATTTCAGTATTTTCCAAGTTCATGTCACACAAGAAAACAACTCCTTTTGATGCTAAATACTACTTGTAGGGAAGTTCAGCATCCAGTCAGCTAAGCAGAGGCCATCCAACAGTGCACCATACTGCTAAACTATGATGGTCACCTACTAAATTTTTTAAATGCATTATGTTGTAACATTTTAAATTTATGATTGGTTTATAGAGCAACAGCACCCCTGTAAGCCAGGAGCCATCTCTCTACAGTAGACTAGAAAATGTGACCTGAAATGATGAAAACAGGTTTAGAAGCAGCCGGCCACCCCTATCTGGACTGACACTTTCTTCTTCTTCTAATGGAAGTCTAGTTATAACCTCAAAGAATAATCATTGATTACAGGAGAGTCAGTCATTTTCTCCGAAGCCATTGCTGACCATCTGAAGTGACAGTTTTTAATCTTCCTGCATTGACCTCTATAGATTTTTTCCAACTTCAGTCCTCATAAAAGTAGCCACCTTCTTATTCCTGATTCTTTTGATCTTCACTCTCATTTTTAAATTTAATATTAGAATTCTGACTCGATTCACTAAATTGCTTAAGGGTGCAGTTGGTATAAGGCATCTTTGATTTTAGCAGGTGAAACTGTGTCACAATAAATTTAAAAGCATTTCCTTGCCATTTGCTGTACAAAATGAACCTCTTCCTTTGCATTACGGTGAATCTGAGAGATTATTTTTTTATAAGCACAATCTCCCAAGTCTCACAAGGTTCTTATTCATTTTGAAAATTTTTAAGCTCAATTAATACTCTGAATTTGAAAAGCAGGTTATGTGAATGTTTTGTAGATCAAAAGAGAACAACCTATCCTTTTCAGTCACATCAGTTGCTAAAAATTCAATGGTGAAAGTGAGTACAAAAATCTCCATATTCGTATGTCCGTCAACACAGAGCATGGACTACTCTAATAGATATACATAGCAATAAAAGAAATACCCTGTTAATCTTTATGCCACACTATAATGACTTATTTTCTCATTTGCAGCCTTTTTTTAAATATTTGACAGTTTCATATAATTATATAGTGAATTTTAGGATTTTTCAATCCCTATTCCCCTCATTCCTCCCTTCCTTCTTTTCATTTTCATGTCTTCTCTCTCTTTGGGTGTGGTCTTTGAGTTTAATTGGAATATTATGCTCCAGCATGAGTGTGAGTGGACTGCATTAATTTTGAAGAAGGGTTACTTGCCATTTGCTACACCACTGAGGAAAATGACAGCCCTCCCCCAGCAATCTCTAACTGCCAATAGTCTCTCAAGGAGACACTGAAGTCTTCTTCTGAAGCCAAATATTTATAATTTAAATAATGAATATGTCCTTCCTACAAGTTGAAAGAAACGTGATGGAATGGCTTTCTATATTTAGAATACAAGCACAGTTGGGAATTCAACTCCACTTGTTAATACGAAGATCAATTTGGATAAGTTCATAAATTTCTATGTGTTCCAGTTTTTCTATCCATAAAATAACAATATTGATTATTCCTACCTCATCAACTTTTGTGAATATTAAATGCAGGAATATGTATAAAATATTTAGAAAATTTCCTGCAGTGTAACAACCAACTGTTGTCACCATCATCCTACATAAGGTATAATTTTAACCAAAAAGCTTAAAATACTCTGTTTGATAGCAGAAAACTAATAGCAAAACCTTAGTTATACAAGATAGAAAGATCAAAAAGTCCACCACCAAACAAAGAAATGTATCTGATATACACTGATACACTTGGCCTTCCCTTGTTGAATGATATGTCTGCAAATCGTTCCTCAAATGTATTTGTGCATGCCAATGATTTCCAACCAAAGGAGTCAGGGTAGATGCAATCTGCATTATCTTAATGCCTACTCACACATCTTCGCCACCAACCACACATACTGTGTCCCTTCTCTGAGAAATGCAGAGCTCTACTTTAAACAGAGTGACAGCATAGCACGGAAGGAATATGAAAGACTGGTGTTTTTGTTGTTGTTGCTGTTGGTAGTGAGTCACAACAGACCGAGTCATGAGTAAATGCAATCATTTAAGGAGATAAGGCTTTGGAATGTCAGAGTTTAATAAAGCTCCCGTCCTTAGCTCTCCATGTGGATTCCTAAACTAACATCTCTCAGTTCTAAATCTATTCTATAATTCACCTCAAGATTCTAGAACAAGAAGACTTCAAATTGCTGTTGTCTTTGTCACTAATATTACTGGAAGGTTCTCTATTGTTGGTGCTAATGGGGTCTAGATATCAAGGTGAGAAACAACTCATTTGTGTCTATCTTTTTTCTGTTGGTGTCACTGATGGCTGCTGAAATCAGCAAGTGAAATGGGGTACAGTTGCTAAGTTTTCTCACATTGGCTGAACTGTCATTATTGAGCCATCATACCCCCTGTCTTAATATATAAGGACGGAGAAGTGCATCTCCTTCAATACCTTGGTACCAGATCTTTAAGACCCTTCTCTGAACTTGATGGATCCCTATCTCCCACCCTACAGGGGTTTGGAAAGACAGATCTGAGGGTGTGTCCTTCAGACTTGTTGGTCTCACTTAGTTTCTTTCTTTTTTCATCTTCTAATTAAGTGGCTTCTACTTCTTGTAGTTGCCAAGTTTATATATGCCTGAAATCTTCAGTATTGTAACATCAGATTCAATAACTTTTTGTATTATTTTTCAGGTATAATTGCTGTTGGGGTTATTTTTTTCTAACTATACTGTAGCTTTATACTACCTAAATAACTGTATTGGTAACCAAATTAAGATACATAACAAATACCAAGGGTTAAATGATTTCCTTAATGACTGGGCAATAGATGGCAGAGACAATGATCTCAAAGGTAAAGACTCTTAGTTAATTGTATGGTGTTTTCAGCAAGATTTCTATTTGAGCTGGCATTTTATTCATTGTTCTGTTGCTGTGATGAAGCACCATGACCAGACAGCAAGTTGGGGAGGAAAGGGTTTATTGGACTTACACTTTCATGTTACTGGTCATCAATGAAGGAAGTCAGGACAGGAAGTTAAACAGGGCAGGATCCTGAAGCTGGAGTTGATGCAGAGGCGATGGAGGGGTGCTGTTTACTGCCTTGCTCCTCATGGCTTACTCAGCCTGTCTTTTTTCTTTTGTTTTATTTTATTTATTCTATTTGTCTCTTATATCATGTATCTTGATCTCATTCATTTCCCCATGCCTTCATGTCCACCCTCTGCCCCTGCCCCTGCCACCCAAATAATAGGAAATTTAAGAGAAAAAAATTGAAAAAATTAAAAAAGGGAAAAAATTGAAAATCTCATCCTAGAAGTTGCAGTGTGACATGATTGGTCACACTGTAGACACACATCTTTGTCTATAATCACTACTTGCAAGTGTTCCTAACAGAGTCATTGGTCTGGTTTGAGGCCTCTAGTTTCTTTTTTTTAATTAA
The DNA here is from genome assembly GCA_004026605.1 of Ondatra zibethicus. NCBI lineage: Eukaryota > Metazoa > Chordata > Mammalia > Rodentia > Cricetidae > Ondatra > Ondatra zibethicus. The sequence continues at coordinate 13,702 of PVIU01020670.1, read as the reverse complement.
TTAATTAATTTATTTATTTATTATGTATACAATAGTCTGTCTGTGTGTATGTCTGCAGACCAGAAGAGGGCACTAGACCTCATTACAGATGGTTGTGAGCCACCATGTGGTTGCCGAGAAATGAACTCAGGACCTTTGGAAGAGCAGGCAATGCTCTTAACCACTGAGCCATCTCTCTAGCCCATAGGCCTCTAGTTTCTAAACACTTGTGTCAAGTTGACAAGAACTATCCAACACAGCTAGGAATGTATCTCTGATGCCTAATATGTATTGATTGGAAAGTAAACCTTATGACATATGGTAACTACTACTGACTCTTCAAAAGTTGTTACAAAATACCTATCAGCTCAGAGATTAACTGGGTAATATGATGTAGATGTGCATAGGCATGGAAAGAATTCAGAAGACTCCAGAGTTTAATAAACAAAGTAAGTGTCGTCTTCCAAATCTCATGTTGTAGATCATCACAATGACTTCAACAGCACAGTACTGAGTAATGCAAAGAATAAAGGCACAAAAGAGATCTCAAATACAGCGAGTCAAAGCAATAGGAAATAATTGACAGCCTAGCACCCAGTAAAACTTCCTAGCAAAATAAAGCATTTCTGGACAACGGTTGTGTTAAGAGTTAATCCTTCCATCTACTTTCCAATAAAAAGAAAAGTGGAAGAAGAGGAGGAAGGGCATTTAAGAAGGAACTTTTCTGGGCATCGAGACTATTGGGAAGCAAAGAGATCAAAACTCTAATAAGATTTCAGGGAACAGTAATAGGAAAAAATGGCCTGATTCCAGAAATATGAGCCTTAAACTACTTGAAATGACTCCTGACCCCGTGATCTATTTGAAATGGGAAGTGCATTCTAGTCTTACATAATTTGGACATAAATTGGAGTGAGCTGGAAAATGCGAATAATTTGGTCATGGTCCACACTGTCCTCATTAAGCAATGACTAATCAAAGGTCTTGAACTTGATATGAATACCAAAAAGGAGACCAGTTCTGAGCTTTAGCCTAGAGAGTAGCCTTCCCTTCTGTGACAGAGTGGAGCACAGCATGGATACTTCTTAACCAGAGAGACGGCTTCCGCAGAGATGGACTGAGTGCTCACTAACTCCATTTCCTTTACCTAGTCACACACAGACACATATTTATCACCTTTAGGTCACAGCTCAATTGAGGCCTGATATTAAGGTTTGGCCAATGAAAAAATGTCCATTACTTCAAAGCTACTCTATAATGGCTAATATGCACAGTACTTCAGGTTCCTCTTTCTTCTGATGTCTAAGGAGACTGTGTGCATCATAAAGCACCATCCAAAGACAGGTGTGATCAACAACCCAAGATATATAAGGCTCTGACAGAAAGAAAATGGTTTAATTTTTATAGGTCTGAAATGTATTTTATTATAATGTTATGGCATTTAGAGGCTATTGCCTGATATAGTTGAATTCCTAGGGTTGATTATATTGGTAGTTGGGTATCATTTTCTTCTTAATAAATTATTTGACTGGGAAGAAAATGACATCTAAAAAGTGAAATAGTGGTTCAGTAGAAAAGCCTTGCCTGGGAGAGCTGGACTTCTGCAATCCTTTCCCAGTTGCGGAAGTCCATTAACAAGTCTGAGCCACCATTGCCTATCTAGGGAATGAAGCCAATGTTAGACTACTGCTTATGCAAAGAGAAAGCTATGTTAAGGGTTTGCTAAAGATTCTCTATGGGTTTGACTTATTAGTCTGCGAAAATAGAGGTTAAACACTCAAAGCCACTTTAACAAAACACAGAAAATATATTTTATTGTTTAGACTTTTATCCGTTTGACACATGACTAAACCCAGCTTTGTATAGAAATACTGTATGCATTGTCATGTAAATTTGTCCCAAATGCATCATGTGAAATTCTACAAGAATAAAAAATAATTAAGAAAGAAAAAGGATAAAATATGGGAGTGATATGAGAGATGCTTCGATAATTTCACAAGACCGATTTTCCAGGGATCTAAGTGTCTGTTCAGACATATATGAATATGGCATTACTTTTGACATTTGAGAACTGGTATTTCCTGCTGCTTATACATCACGAGCCCTAGACATTTCTTTATAGCACCTCAAACAGACAACACTGGTAAAATAATTTGAAAATTCAAATAATTCCAAAACAAAAAAGTACACATATAAAATTTTCAGTGGTATTTAATTCTATGTTCATCAACTAACAGGTAGGTTAATAAAAATACTTCCAGTCTTATGAAATGACAAGCCAATCAGTAAGGTCTATGCAACTAATGATTTAAAAGAGATCAAATGGAATTTTCCTTCTTTAAATTAAAATGTAGAGTGCTATAGCCAAAGTCCAAAAAAAGAAGATATTTAAAACTCCTTTTGTTAATGGATTATCTTTTCAAATTTCTGGGAAATGCTGGTTAGCTAAGAGCAAATATTTAGACTTACAGTGAAAAAAAAAACCTTAAAGGCAGTCTTTAAATTGTTTTTACAGAAAATGATTATTTTTTAATCAGATATTTAAAAATATGCAATAAACGACTCTGGTTTGATTCTTTGCTCACATTTGCTAACATATTTACTGCACAAGCTTTTCCTCCAGTGATTCCATCTCGTAGTGTTAAACCCAGCAACTATTTCTCTTGGGTCACTCTAATAACTACAGTGATTCCATAAAACCACAAAAAAATAGATAGCTGCTTAATTTTATTAAATTTAACATACAAGATTTTTTATTTTTAGTGATACTGTGACATTTTTTTGAACTAGAGTGAATCCACTAGGATTAGCAAACGCTATTGCAAACAAGAATGCTCACTTGCAGGTGCACATCTCACCAACATCTTAGCATCCTATCTGTGTGCGAGCTACTTTGAGGTAAAATAACTTTCCACTCACCAGCGCGGAGGTTTGAGAGGCATCGGCCGCATCCCCTGCGGTCTCTGGTGTCCGCGTGGAGTTGGGGATTCTGTGAGGGTTCCGGGCTATCGCTTCACACCAGCCCAGCATTTTCTCCTTCCGCCTTTCCCTTCTCACTTCCTGAAATTCTGAAAATAATTTACATTCCCTGAAACACATCGCTTCTCATAGTGATGCTCTGGAAAATACACATAACTGAAATGTTATAATCCCAAAATTTAATGAAATGCAGATGGTGAGGTATTATTTTAACTAGAAACCATGAAGGGGAAAATAAGGGCTACTAATTATTAGTAATACTATCCCAGAGCCAATGCAATGTCAACTGTGCATCTCTTCAAAGTGCACATTGTGAACATCCACTTCTAAACAAAATAGTTTCCTACACCAGGTCCTAGGAGTTAGTATCTGGTGTTGGTTGAAAACATTCTTAACCTGGAAGCTGAAAACAGGACTAGATCCTGAAGATAATTACATACAGCTATAGGAGATTTGACAACAGGGGTACTTTCTGGGAAATAAGTCATGAGACAACTTTATTATTGTAATGCAGTTGATAGTCACTGGATATGAGCTCTTGACAGAATCAAAACACACATAAACAAGAGACATATCAGATTATAACATGGCATACTATTTCTTAGGAAATGTCAACATATATTAACTCCATATGTACTGTTTCTAGCAAATTTAATATATATATATGTATTTATATGTATCTAAAATAAGGATACATATATACTGGTAAATATAATAGCCACTAACAGTCACTTATTCTGCATTACAAACCGTGCATAATTACATGTGTTGTTTGTCTATATGAGCATAGTGGATTTGTTGATAGTAGCATTACCATATATATATATATATATATGAGGAATGTGCAACATATGTTATTAAGATATTCATGTTTTCACTGGGCAACATGGATCATTCTGTCTCCTTTGTCATCTTATAGAATCACCTTTGTATATACAGTTCATCATTAACCAAAACACCCTGTGATCTGTATGGCATATGCCAATGACAAATAAAATTTGCACAGGTTTTAGCCAAACATCTAAAAGAAGCAAAATACTTGAAACAAAGACCAGTGATAGACTAATCATCTTAGTGTCCCCGTTATCTTTCTTTTAAAGGTTTGATAACGGAAGGCGAACTTTTAGTAAAAATATGGTAAACTTAGCGCTGATATCTATCAAAGCTCAACTTATTAAAAACAGCAATTCAAAACAAAGCTTTATTTCATCATGAATAGAAATGCCCCAAAGCTCCTCCAAGCATCCCAGAGCTTTCCATTTAATGGAATTTTGTGGCTTTGAATGTCATTACCAACAAAGACTTTGAAGATAATGGAGAAACATTGTTTCCCTTGTAAAGTTTTATAGCCTACTTTTCCACTCCACCACCCTCAGTAATTAGAAATAGTTTATTGCTGGTCTTTAGTTAAATGCATTACACTGTCAGTTAAATATCAAAAATAATGTAGAGTAATTATTTTTCACAGCATCCAAAGCAATTAGCAATCTGGTGGTTTATAATGTTTCAGGATTCAAAACAGCATAGTTCAGAGCTCTAAGGAAGTAGCACAAAGAAGGGTTACTCGTGGATGGATGAGTTATTACTCTTGTGACAAAATGCTCAAGTCAAATGGACACAAACAATGAAAACAAGAAGGTGATGAAAAACTTTCATAAAATTGAATTGAAGGTAGGAAATGAAAAAGATGTCTTTCTAAAAATAGTTTATTTATTGATATTATATGTACATTGGTGTTTTGCCTGCATGTATGTTTGTGTGAGGGTGTTGGATCCCTTGGTACAGGGATCACAGACAATCGTGAGCTACCATGTGGGTGCTGGGAATTGGACCAATTCCCATTGGTCCAATTCCCAGGGAAGACCCTGGTCCAATTCCCAGCACCCACATGGGAACACTTCCAATCAGTGCTCCTAACTACTGAGCCATCTCTCCAGCCTTGAAATAGATTTCTTAACAGAGCCTTTGATCTAATATGAGGAGTCATCTGTGTTGCTATAAGGCAAAGCTGAAGGAAAGGAGAAGATGGTTTGTCCAGCAACAGATTATTGGTTCTTCCTCTTTCAACACATTGCCTGAGATATTTAAAGAAACCCTGATTTATTTAATAAGAAATATGCACATCCACCTAATTTGTACTCTGAAGAAAGTAAACATTTCCACATTTTCAGTACACTCTGCCCTAGTTACTCATCAGTTTTTATTGCAGATCTTGAAGTGTGTTAGTTGTAAATGAAATGAGTATCTTTATTAAAACTAGAGTGAAACAATATCTATGAATAATTTCACTAACAAAAACAAACATTCCACTTTTATTTGCTAATTGCTTTTTAAAAAATATCAATTTTCCAACTTTTAAATATTTTTATACTTTTCATTTTTTAAATTAGAACTAAGTCATGATTTAATATCAGTTTAGTACTTATGAGAAAGTGTAGAATTCATACCTAATAAAAAGTGTAATAAAGTGGCCCACAAAGTTATGATACCATTTGTTTCTCTTCAGGAGTGTGTTTGTAAGGACATCTGATTTTTGTATTTCCTCCTCAGATTCTGAGACGGAATGAAGTTGTGCTTTCAATCGTAGTTGTGATTACCCCCTTATTCAGTCCACATTTATTGTCAAACATTTATTGAACCTCTAGTCTACTGTAGATAGATAAAGAAGGCAAAGAATAGTTCACAAGAAGACTACATCCATCTTTTATTTGAGTTGGGTTTTGCCCAAAATCTATTCTAGAGAATTTTAAAGTCAGATCCTTCCAGTCTCTGATTTGGGAGACTTATAATCTTCCTTTCTTAAAGTAGTCCCCCATTCCTGCTGAATTTATAGGTCTTATCTGAAATTGGTTTATAAAAATTATATTTTCTGACCTGCTATCAACAAGCATGACAAAGGCTATTTACATGTTGGCTATACTTGTCAAAATACATAATACAGTAAAAGATCAACTATATTCTCATTTTCTGCTTTAGGTATTGGTGACCATCTAGTTTTAGAATTATTAGAATAAATAATTCAAGAAGCAGAAGTACATATTTCATATGTATGTTCATTAACACATGGAAATTAAATGTTTTAACAACCATTTAATTTTCTTTGGTCCTGCACTGACATGAGCAAACAGAAGAGGCAATGCGACACATGACAGCTGACCAAAAGCTTATAACTTAACTTTGACAGTGTCACAGGGATACTTAAAATGAATGGTGAATCTGTGAAGTGACAGAGGACAGGCATGCTGCAGCTTTGGGAAGGTTTATTATATTAAGGAAGATGGCACATGGCGAGAGAGCAGCCCACGATGACTGAGAACGCTGCACTTATACATTCACATCAAATGCGGCATCACAGTTCAAACAATTTTCTTCACCATAGATATTAAAATTGAAATTCTGGAAATAGCAGAGGTGAACGGAGAGCACTGGCAGGCAGAGAGATTGATTGGTGAGCCTCTGCAGGCTCTCCTTCCTTCTGTGCAGTTCTGGAGCACACGTCACGTCCTTATGGATAACAATGTACTGCCAGTCAGAAGGGGAGGCAAAGTATCAACATTTATAATTAACCTCCAAGCACTTTAAATTGTAAGCATCATTACTGATGTATCAGGATGGGAAAGTGATCATTAAGCATTCGTGTTAATTACAATTTAGCCATTGAACCAAGTTAATATGAGATGCGGCAAGGAGCAACTTATATAACGATCACAGGAAATTGGGATTTAACTAAGCTTAATTTTTAGTATGCCACTTCAAGCAGATATTTAATTTAATAAATAGGAGAATAGTGCATTTTCGGTGGATTAAATTTACAACAAATTAAAATTAAGAAAAAAGACAAGGCAATTGGGTGTATCTTATGGAAAATAATTTACTTTTAATTCACAAAACATTTACTGAGTACTTTCTCTAAACTGGAGACTGTTCTAGGAACCATGAAACACAAATAGAAGATATCCAGGCTAAGAATAAGGAGGGGCAATAAGCAAGGATAGCCACTCTCATAAGATAGTATGGGAAAGGATTCCCCAAGAGAATACCTAATACGATGTAAACTTTTACAAAGGACATCTAATGATGCAGGGGAAGGTAGGCCTCAGGAGACCCTTCAAAGAAAGAGAGATGATCCCTGATGACATGCAAACAAAACCATCATAACTCTAAAGTCATCTGCCCCATGTATGGCACTGCTCAACTTCAGGGGCACCGTTTCTGCTGCAGTCCATTCAAATGGCACTGTGTGACAGACACGCCCTTTGTATTACACACCGCGCATGTGGCACAGCTGTCCAAACCAGCCCGACAGCCTTGCCTCCCTCACTTGGTTCCAGTCTAATGTAGCTTACACACAAAAGCAGAGCTCTGATTCTCTCAGAAAAACGCAGCTGCCAGTAGCTCCTTACACCTCTTTTTATCAATTATTTCCCTCCTTAAATTTGATCATTTTGAGTACTTTTCAATAAAGTAGAGTTCTGGCTTATTTAAACTTTCCATTTTCGCTACCTATGTGCAGTGGAGTGTGCCCCTTGTCCTTAACTTTGGGAATTGGACATGGCCCTTGTAGAAGAATTTGAAGTGATTTTTCAATTTAAGTTTTATGAGTTTTGATTATTTATCATTTACCTAATGTGTTATCAGGAACTATTTATTTAGTTACTGGGTAGGCTCAGTGGCTAAATGGGCAAGCCCTGATGTCTGAGTTCAACCACGGGAATCCACAGTAAAGCAGAAAATTGACTCTCCAGAGTTTCCTTTTTTGTCAACCCCACATGCCAGGGAACTCTCTCTCTCTCTCTGTCTCTCTCTCTGTCTCTCTGTCTCTCTGTCTCTCTCTCTCTCTCTCTCTCTCACACACACACATATACAAACTAATAAAATAAGAATTAAAAAAATCAATCAAGCATTGCTTCCCAACTATTGAATGTGATCTCTTCCTGGGTTTACACATTTATGCACTTACACTTATATGTAACAATAGCAAAAAAAGACTCCATGCTTTGAAAGGATGTGAGGGGAAAATATTTGGAAGGGGTGAGGAGAAGGAAAGGAAATGGGGAAATGATGTTATTATATTTTAATTTGAAAACATGAAAAATAAATGCAATAAAAGGGACAAGTAAAGAATAAAAAACAAAGCAACAAAGAACTGAAGGAGAATTCTAACATATTTAGCATGTAGATGATTAAAATGAGAAAAAGGATGACAGAATTCAAGGAATACAAAGTACATGACTACAGTACACAAGTCAGTTGCCTTCCTATATACCTGGATATGCCACCAATGAACAAATGGAATTAAAAATATCAAATTTATCAGCAGCAAAATACATAGGATCAATCTAACAAAATATTTTAGAACTTAAATGGAAACTGTAGAACTCATAAAACCCAAACAAATAACCAAAATAAACAAACCCTCTAAAGAAGAGCAACAATAATGCATTTGCATGATTGGGAAGACCTGGTGCTGTTAATATGTCATATTTTTTCCAATTTGAACTACAGAGTCAATGCAATTTAAATACAAATACAGGTTAGGAATTATTTGTGTAGATACTGATAAATTTATTCATAAAATTTATGCAGAAAGACAAAATTACTAGCTAAGTTTCAAACAATAACAAAGTCACAAGATGTACAGTTTCTAGTTACAAAAGACTATAAATTTAAGTACAAAGCCAGTGTATCAGAAAAAAAATAGACATATTAAACAGTGTGGAACATAATACTGGGTCCATAAAAGGCAAGTCATCTTTGCTTGATTAATGAACAAAAGAAATTCAGTAGAGAAATAACACTTTTTTCCCAAAATGGTCTGGGCTGACTGAATCACCACACATACAAAATAAAACAAGACTCTAGAGATAAAGCTTAAAGCTTACATTTTTAAAATAAAATTTAATTCAAAATGGAACATAGAAGTAAATGTCCAACAAAACTATTAAATTTCTATAAGATAACAGGGGGAAACAAGGACAAACCTGTGTGCCTCTGAGATATGGCTGGTAACATTGAAGTCATGCTATCTGAGAGAAAACATGTTGCTAAGTTTGAATTTATTAAAACTATCAACTTTGGCTCTATGAAGGACTCATTAAATAGAAAAAAGGCAAGTTAAAGACTGGAAGAATTTTTTTTGCAAAATGCATATGAAATCTAGATTATCACTATAAATGTACAAACCATTATTAAACTTTAACAGTGAAAAAATTTTGAAGAAGCAAGTGATATAAACATACATACAGCAATTTGCTGTAGATTCATATAAAATATAATATTCCTAAATAAACAGAAATGAGTTAGCCATGAGAAGGCATGTGTGTGCATCAAATGCATATTGACATGTTAAAGAGTCCAGATCCTCTATTTGTATTTAATATAATGCTCTTGGGAAGGATGGTGCTATAGCTACATCAACATAGTCAGTGGTCCTGCAATAAAACTGTTATGTATGATGCTGTATTGTTGGATGTTATACTCTACATGATGAAACCTTCCAGAATCTCATAGCTCAAAGTTATAACTTTTATGCATGCAAATTACCACATTTATAAAGTTGGTGATCCTAGGATAAAAAGCCGGTTGAAAATATGAGTTGATAATATTGTAAATGTGTGGTGATACTTCGTTTGCAGTTTAACAGATAATACTTACCTGAAGATCAGAGTGTTAAAGACTAAACTTTGACCTGTAAGATTTTCAACACGTTCATCATGTAGAGTATAACATTCAACAAATTGCTGACTGATTTACCGATTAATAGACATCTTTGCCACTTCTATTTTTAGTGATTGCATTTGTATGATCATCTATGACATTTGTGTCTAGATTTTTGTGCAGCATAAATTTTAAAATCAGTTCTATACACAACTATGAATACAATGGCTGGGTTGTACAGTATAACTATGTCTATCTTGAATGTCTATCAAGAACACTATGAAATAATATTCTTGTGAGCAAAAGTTAAGAACTCCTGCTTCTGGGGCCTGGGAGATGGCTTACCAGGTCCAGGCACTTCCACCAAGCCTGATGACCTGAGTTCTATCCCAGACCCGGCATGGTACAAGGAGAGTACAATCTCCTGCAAGTTGCTTCTGATCGCCTCGCACATGAGCTGCACCCCTCCCAACCACACATACTAAATACGTGAATGACAGCAAAAAGACTTTAGCAATGAAAATGACTCTCTGCTACTTTATATCGGGTGTTAGCTATGGTATCACCAACTCTAGGGGCTGACAGTCTTACTGGCATCTGATTGTTACTTAGTGTACAGGTGTAAAATGACACAGAACATTGGGGTCTTTTTTTTTGCCCTGTGTGAATTTTGTTGACATGTCTATATACATCACTTGCTTCTTTAAAATTTTCCAATATTATTTCACAATAAAAGAAAATAAGACTCCATATATATGGTTGGATGGTTGGTTTGTATTAGTAGGCAGGCAAGAACAACATAAGATGACCTTGAAATAACTCACAGTACTGAGAGGTAAGGATGTATTGAGAAGCACAAGAAAGACACAAATAAAACATCATTTTTAATCTCAGAGGATAGAAAAAAAAACAAAAGAAAACTGCTGCTGCTGGCTAAAGCTGGTGGGAATTTTAGTAGATTATGGATTAGATTCCGATTATAACTCATAGTCAGAGATGAATATCCAGAAGCCTATACAGATAGGATTAGACAATTATGGGAAGAGAATGAACAAATACTTAATGCAGAATTATAAATAACTTTTGTGGGAAATCTTTCTCCAACAGCCGATGGGAATGTGACTTCTCACATCACTGTATGCTGTTCATGGTAGCATCCTTCCAAAGGGTACACTATACTATGATGGACAAGAAAGAAAGACTAAGTGGACAGCATATACTCTCTCCTCCACCAGGAGAGCAAGGACAGCAAGTGGAGTAAAATTTGCTGACAATGTCACCCCTCCCCCATCCTATGACTTCAATCTAATAATTAGAAAACTAAATCAGAGAACTCTCTAGCTAGGGGAATGCTATGAAGTAATCCTCAAATGGTTAAGGTCACTGACAAAAGGTCTAACATACCTGTGAAAGCTAAGTGAAGTTTTAAGAGACATAGTCAAATGCAATGAACCCTGATAGGCAATTATAAAAAGATACTAGGTAAAAATGAAAGCTGCTTGCATCAAGTATGGATTTACTCAATGGTAACATGTCAGCATTGACTCAGTCAGTATAAGTGATGTACAATACTAACATATAAAAATAAGGGGGAAAGAATAAAAAATGAGTGAGAATGTTTTCTATTATATTTGCAATTATTTTCTATAGTTCTAAACTGCTCTAGAATAAAAGCATTATTTTAATAATGAAATGCAGAGTCCAGGGATACATTTACATTAGCAAACAGTTAAGTATAAGAAGAGCCATTAGAACAATGGATGTTTTCATCAACAGGCAAATAATGATTTAATACTTTTAATAAATTGTCTAAAATCATGTTTGAGACATTTATTGGAGAGAAAAATTATGGATGAAGTTAAAAATTTTTGAATAATGGTACCATTGATCTTCTTAAGCAAAATAATCCCAGAAGGCTGGTAGAAAAGTTTGTTTACGTCAAGATCAAGACATGTCAAACTGCTATTTTATTCAAACTTTGCAACATATCCTCTCTTCTCCACTGAAAGTAAATCACTTTTCCCTCTTGCTTTCTCAGAAATAGGGAATTTGGTGAGACAGAGAAGATAGAATTGAACACAGTACCTTTAGAGAATACCTTTGCTACATGCATGAGATACATTCCCTTCCTCGATACTCTGTCTAACAAGGGCATAAGGCTGTGAGTGCATAAGAAGTGGTAAGACATAAGAGACAGATTTTTTTTTGTCCTCCCTACAAATATACTTAAAGATTCTGGAATAAAATATGGATATCTACTTTTCCCATTGTGAACATCATTGTTATGTTAAAATTGTTTAGCAAGGCCTTAATCTATTTTCATATGTATGTGTTGAGGCACGCAGTACTTCATAGAAGTCGGATGATAGTAAGTTAGAACTCTGGGAATTATGTTTTGCATTTTGAAAGTCACTGGAGTGTTGGGAGACTTTGAATAAACAGTTACAATACATAATTTACCAGTTACAGGGAGCTAAGAAAATATGGGTTCCAGGATGCTCTGGTCCCTTTTACTTGCTGTGATAAAACATTGTGAACAAAAGTAATTTGAAGGTGGGAAGGGCTTACATGGCTTCCACTTCCAGGTCACAGTTTACCACTGAGGAGCTCAAAAGGAACAGAAGCACAAAATATGGAGGAATGCACTTTCAGGTTCATACATAGCTAGCTTTGCCGTGGAGACTAAGACCAAACACTGCCTGACCATGCTATGGAGCTGACCACAGTGGACGCTGCTCTTGTACATTAATAAACAATCATGACAACCCTCTGCAGGCATTTCCGTAAGTCACACTATCTGTACAATCCCTCAGTCAAGAATCCCTTCTCAGATGACTCTAAATTCTCCCCAGGTGACCACTAAATAGGACACAGATGAGGTAGCTCCTCCTTGGCTTTTGTGACGTTCAGTTGGTTTAACAGCATTGTATTCCTCACTGATCATGAGACATTTATGAACAGTTATAAACGTGACTGAACAATTTACCACCAAGCATTTCACAAATCTTTTATGATTCTACTTGAAACCTAAGCTCGATAGGAAGTCTGTGTAGGCAAAGGCAGAAGCACATCTACTTAATTATCTGTTTCTTTTGATGCCTTTTATCAGTAGCAATAGTAACTTTCTTTTCTGATAAATTTTGCAAAATTTCAAAACATCATGTATTACTTTCTCTGCTTTACTCAAGTTACAGTAATAAGTACCTTAATTTAGTCCCCTTTAAGTATTGTTAGTTGAGAATTTTACTGAATTTTTCTTTTGAAAACAATTTAAATGACTTTTTAAATTATCCTAAAAGGAAAGGCTGTCAGTGCAGTGTTTCCTACTCTGTCGCACTGCACTGTGGTCTGATGCGATCCCTTCTCGACTTTCCATACCTGTGCCTCCTGCTCCCACCTTTGCTCGTCCCCCTTTCCTCTCCAAACAATCTCTCTTGTTACACTCATTCCCATGTCACACCTATTCCATTGCCCTCCTCTTCTGTCACCTTTTTGTAAGATGCTACCTCAGCTTCCTGTTTTTCTCATAAATCCCCTCACCCACTCTTACTTACACACACACACACACACACACACACACACACACACACACACACACACACACACACACACACACCAGGCTTTCTTCTTAAACTCATATGCTGTTGAACATCTAGGCTGTTATCAATACCTTGCCCTTGTGAACAATGCAAACATAAATCTGAATGTGCAAATATCTCTATGACATGCTGACCAAAAGTCCTTCAAATGCACACCTGGTCGTGGCAGCCATATCTAGGTCCTACCACTGTGGGCACTGTAACTGAATAATAGCTAGGATATTTACTTCCAAGATGGTTCAGGGTTTTTGCCCCTTAGTGCTCTTTTCCACTTTAACAAGTACTAAACTTTTTTTTCCATACATTGTTTTGTTTTATTTTTTCCATTCAAGAACATAATTAAAGAAATAATTTTTTTTCCTTTCTTCCCCTTCTCCCGGTCCCCTCCCACTACCCCCCACCCCTCCTCCCTCCCCCTTCTTCCTTGAAAGAGGGCATGGTGCCCTGCCCTGTTGGAAGTCCAAGGCCCACCCCCATCCCTCCTGGCC